>JAYKTE010068879.1:0-14410 GCA_036873565.1 Xipholeptos notoides
TTGAATTATTTGGAAAAAAATCCCTAATTTTTAAAACAATCAAAACAGAAAAAAGAACGTATTATGGGAGGGGAAATTTGCTATTGATAGCCATCATCCCTCGAATCTGAGGCTTCCACAGTTACTTACTCGCGGTTTTGGTTTGATTGAACAATAAATGCAGATTAAAAAATCTAATCATCAATTAATTGTCTACTTTTCATTAACACCTTAAACACAAACTTTAATTTTGAGAGTAAAGGAAAGTTTGATAAATCAAAAAGAAAAGAAAACTAAATTTAAATCAAAACATAAACATATTGAAACCCTCTTCAACTTAAATTCTTGGGTTCTCATTGGACTGGTTGGTGGTGTTTATGTTTTGGTAAACTGAGAGATAAAAGAATAATACAAAAAAAGAAATGTGCTTTAGGTTTGGTTATATGTAGGCAGAATTTCATTCATTATATCCTCTTTTTAGGTTTTTCTTTTCCCTTGTTTTCGAAAGAGGTCCTTTGTTTGGGCGTCTTGTTCTTATAGTCTCCCAGCTTTCCGAACTCCACAAAAAAACCCACACTTCCAAAAAATGACCACCCGAGTTCGGAAAGCTGAGAGATTATACAAGACCACTAGACCCCAAAACAAAGGCACTTGTTCGAAAACAAAAAAATAGAAAAGAAAACTCTAAGAAAGAGGATTAAAGTCCTAAGTTCTCTCTAACGAAACTTTTAATGAAAACTAAATGCAAATGTTACTCCAGTCCCCCTTAAAAAAGGGGATTGATTAACCAGTGAACAAGAACAACCACACAAAACAAGAACAGGTTAGCAAAACAAAATATAAATCATTTAAGTTGGTTTTTGTTAAGGCTGATTAGTCAGATTATTTAAATGTGCTTCATTGCTTATTGTCGAAATTGTCTTTTTGGTACAAACATCACAAGTTTGAAAAATATTAAAATAAAACAAAAAAAAAAAATCATTAAAAAAAATCTTTTCAAATTCACGTGTTGAACAGATGAAGTTAGGAACAAAAACAATCTCCAAACATAAAAGAAATTCCAAAATCAATGAAGTAAAGTGGCCAAGTAAAAAAAAAAAACAAAAAAAAAACGTTTTTAAGCAAAAGGGTTTCTTTGGGTTCTTTCTCGAATTTTAAAAAATATTTAAAATTAAGTTTTTAGAAAAAAAAAACTACAATTTTTGTTTAGTCAGATTTTGTTTCGATTGATCAAAATATTTAGTCAATAATCAATATGAATAAAAAGTTATATATTCTGTAATTAGTTAATTATTGCAATTATCTCATTCTTATCAGTTTAATGCCGATGGTTATGAACAGTTACAAAAGCTAAAAAGATATCAACCGGCAAAAATAAGGCGAGGCTTTTTAGCCCTAGCAAAATCAGGTTATTTTAGAGCCAAAATCCTATTTACGATCTGAAATCAACATGGAACCAGGAATGATTGCATTAAAAAAAAAGTCACTCAATCATCAAAAATATGAAAAGGTACTTTTTTTAATCAAAATTTCAACATTATAAGTTAGTTTTTCGGAATCCTTGAGAAGGATGATAATTTGTACATGTGGACGATGGTATTTGTAAAATCCGACATGTTTCGGCCAGTTTATCCTTTCTCCTTCAGGTTTTATGTTTATCATGGTCAGAACCAAAACTGAATTGCACTCATTCTTTGATTTTTGTATTGTCAAAATAATGTCAATAATAACTTTATTACGAAGACGAGGACCAAGACCACATTCTGCATTACACACACAAATTAGGAGTTATGTTTGAAACATTTAAGGCTTTAATAATCTTATAATCATTCAGACTAGTTTGGGGGGAAAAAGTACTTATTGAATATTCTTTGCAGTTAATTGCCGACAATTGGCCACAAAAATAAAGAGGCGCCAGAAAATTCTAAAACAGTTTTTGCACGGCACAATTAATGATTAAAACTTATTTGAATAAATAATCATTTCTCGATTCAATTTATATATTTTTCCAGGATTTCATAACCATCGACATTTGAAGGAAAGGGGTAAAAAAAATAAAATAAATAAAAACGTTACAAATAGAAATAAATATAATTACTCTTTTCGTCACTTGTTACAATAACAGTCAGTGACAACAACTTGAAGGTGAAAAACACGTTTAAAATGATTTGGCGTGTAAAAAATCTCACCAACGGGAATTAATTTATTTAATTTTTTTTACCAAGAATCAATTAAAAATAAAATATTTATTTGCGATCACCCATTCATTTAATATGCCAACTCGAATGTACAGTTAATGAATTGTTGAAAACTTCATTTAATTTGTTTTCTCGTAGTTGTCGACTGTGGTGACTTTTCCACCCTTGGAGGTTCAGTAGGTAGAGATTTTGGTAAAGATATATTTTTCTTCTTTCCTTTGGCCCCCCAAGTTGAAAAACATTTCTGATTTTCACTCTTGACATTATTTTCAGACAAAATGTTTGGCACATGTTTACTCTCCAGCAGTTTCATATTGTCAACATGTGGTATGCGATGACAGTTATCAGAGGGATGCAAAATGAGAGGAAGAGTAGGAAGTTGTGAGTTGTTATCCCCAGGAGGATCATGACCCACAACAGGAGGGTCGTTTTTTACAAAACAAGGAAACGTTTCTCGTGTAAAACAGGGAGTTTCAGAGAGGTTTTCTTCGGACATGGTTCTGTTGTTATTTGTAAGATCATTCGTAGAAGACGTGCCTGGTTGTTCAAGAGGAAAACCAACTGATTTTATGTAAGGAATATTCTTTAGAATCCTATATATCTTTTCGTCGTTTAACAAAACACTCTTAAGGTATTCAATTACGGAACCTCTTTTTTCGGACTCGGCAGTAACGGATTTTAACATGTGAGTTAAAGAACGATTTTCTTTCTCTAGGTTTTCGATAGATTTTTCCAAACTCTTAACATAGGCTTTCTTTTTTAAACGGTTGGCCCTGGCCGTCAAGGCATTTTTCGTGGGGCCCTTGGAACTACCTGTTCCACTAGTCTTCTGAGGTGTCACACTCACACATTCGGAAGTAGAATCATTATCAAAATCATCTATATCATCATCAGAACTGGGCGATTTTATTTCGTGATCAGACTTCGAGTTGGGCTCCACAAGAAAATCGCTTATATCTTGAAGGGTCATTGTATTTTTTTTGTTTTGCTGAAAGTCTTCTTTGTCATTAAGGGAATCAGTGTTTTCTTGAGTAAAAAAAGTTTCGGAAGCTTTTTGTTGTAACGTATTTATAGTTGAAGTTGTCAGTCTACTTTTAATGTCTAATTCACTTTTGTTCATTAAATAAAGGAATGATGTATCGTTTGTCTCATATGATTTGTACAAAATATTATCGGATACGGTTTTCTGAGAGGTTGCTTGCAGAGAAAAATTTGCCATGTCATTTTCAACATGGCCCGCAGTAACGGCATCGGCGGCCACCTCCTGTAAATTTGGATCCGATTGTAAAAAACAATGACTATTTAAACCCAACGAGAAATCCCTAAGCTCTGACAAAGAATCACAAGAGAATGTATTTTCTTCGTGCATTATGAATGTTGAAAGAAAAACAACAAAAAAGAAAAGAATAGTCTTTATCGTTTGGAAGAAGACTCACCTGAATTCAGTCCAACACATTGACACAGCAACTTCCAACTGAACTGAATAACGACTTTACACGATATTTATTGCATCATCCCCACACCACCATCTAACCTATTTTGCAACCGCCACTACCTAACTCATCCTGCAAAATATAGCACAGACTTTTTTTTTAGTTATAAAAATTCTGGTAAACCTTTTTAATGAAAAAATCTCACTCTTAATAAACGTTTTAAAAGTTAATTTACTATTTTCTATCCATTTATTTTTATCGAATAATACATTTTTTTCGTTGATTTCCGCCATTAGTGTTTATTGTTTTTTTTTATCAAATTAAAAGTTTCAGAAAGATTTTAAAATATTTTTCTTATATGCTTCTTATAATACTATTTTATTTTATTTTTTCAAATATGTTTCGAGTTTTAGAATTAAATTTTAAGATTTAAGGTTTTATTCTTATTCATGACATAAAATTTCAGTTTATTTTTAGATCCACGCAATATCTATTTATTCGATAAAAGTCGGCTATTTCCGTAAGCAGAGAAGAAGCACTTTTGTTAATTTGTTGAATTATTTCTTTTTATCGACTGCTAAATAATTTTCTAAAAAGCTATTTTAATAGTTATTTGTAGGATGAAGTTAGATCAAATAAAGCGATAATTGTACTAAAGAAACAAACTAAATCTGGAACTTCAAGTTCCAGATTTAGTTTGTTTCTTTAGCACTTGTGTCGTCCGTCCGTGCTCGTGCGTGTGTGTCCTGTTTTCGACAATAAATTATTTTGTTTCGTTAAGATATTTTTTGTCTGATTGTAAAGTAACATTATTATTTGATATTGTAAAATGAATTGATAAATTTAGTATATTTAAAAATAAAAGCAAATCCTAAGCATCATTTGGCACCCACCCCCACCCACCACCACATAGGTGAAAAATTATTTGGATGCGCTAAAACTTTTAGCAAATCCAAATAAAATTATCTTTATATTTTTGAAAGCAAAATCACAATTTTTTAATGTTTAAACCAAAATTTATGAGGCGTGCGTGAGCGTGATCCAATTGGATTCAGCTGAAATTTTTATTTGATCAGTACCAATCCAATTGGATTCAGCCAAAATTTCTTAGTTTAGCTGTCTGTTTGACTGTGCTGTGAGGTGACAAACCTTTGCTTCTTTTGAGTTAAGTGAAAAACACGCCTTCAGACTCAACACACAAAACACCGACATCACACACAAGAAGAGAGCACCAACAACACACTACTACTACTCCACTGGTCACCAGCCAGTCAACTTACACCAGAAATTGGTTCATTTAATGTCGTTTCTGGGCAATGAATGCAAGTTAGGACACAGGGAAGGCAGGAAGGGCACTCTGTGGTGCTGGTGCTGGTGCAGTGAGTGCACCCACAACGATCAGAAAAGTCAAGGGCAGTGTGTTTGTGTCACCAGTGTGAGTGAGTGAGTGAGTCAGTCAGTTGAGTGACCATCCAGTGTGTGCACCCACCCACCACCACCACACACGCACACTGACCAGTCACCACTAGTGACCAAGAGGTTTGAAGAAGCACGTAGAGCAATTAGTGACATAAAGTGTATTGTCGTACTCATACCTTGTGTTGGGCTAAGTGTATTTGGTATTAGGAAAGCAGTAAAAATAAATAAAACTAATATTGGTATATTTTATCCGCCGACAATATTTTTGCACAGGGACTTTTGACAACTTTCTTTTTTTTTTCTTCTAGAGTTGTCTACCCTTCTTCCTAGTTCCACGTCCTGAACAACAGTGTCCAAAATGGGTAAAAAGGCTAAACTTGGAAAGGCTCGTAAAGACAGATTTTATAAACTCGCTAAGGAAACTGGTAAGTAAATAAAAACACTTCATTTAAGGATTATAACTTCAATAAATTGCAATGTAAATTAATTAATTTATTTTTAGTTATTATTATGTAAGATAAATTCGTGTCAACCAAAAACCACGTGCGAACTTTAAAATGGCGTGCGTGCTTCATTTTTTTTTACTCCCTCCTCGATGTTTTTATTTTTTTTAATTTTTTAATTATTAGTGATCAGATAATCCATAAAATAGAAGCACCACTTTTAGAAAATATCTAAAAAATATATTTATTATTCGTGTTTTAATCTTGAAGTCAATTAAATTGCTCAGGTTGTTTAGTGGTGAGTGGTAGTAGTAGTAGTGGTTTTTCTTGAACAAATCAATATATTTGAACTAAAAGAACAATTTTTGTTTGGTAATTTTAAAATCAATTGCTTTCAGGCTGAATCCAATTTTAGCGTAGCAAATTCCAGAGAATTATTAAAAGATTGGAATTATTCCCAAACGAATTCTTTCACTGTAAAATATTATTAAAGAATTATTTTGCAATAAATAGTGTTTTTTTTACTTTAAAAAAATTAACTATGAGAGCGTAACTAAATTTTGAAGCTGGTCATTTTTTTTTCATGTTAGGTTTATGATAAATATATATAAATAAAATGTTTATTATTTTTCGAAGTTCTTGAGATGAGGTATAATGAATTCGAAAAGTATTATTCTCAAAAATGTTATTGATAATTAAAAAAAAAAGTATTATGAGGAAAATAGTCTGATTAATATTTTCAAAAATGTTTCGTGTGGGAATAAATGCCTATTATTCCCAAATAATTCTCTGGAATTTGCTACGCTAAAATTGGATTCAGCCTTGCTTTCATTTCTTAATCAGTTATGGTGAAGGTCTAAGATAGTGGCAACACAAAAATTGTTCTAAAAAGCACCATTCATGCACCCTGGCATCCACACCTTCAAAATGTTTTGGGTGTCATTTTGAGGAACAAATCCATAATTATCCTAATTTCCTTCCTTCACGTTTGTTGAATTAATTGAATGATGTTAGATATATTGTTTGATACGTTTGTTTATTGAATAAATAGCCTAAACATGTTTTTGTTATTTTAGATGAAATGGCGTGGCATAATGTTTTAAAGAAAATAATTAATTGTAGCTATTAACTTATATAGTTTCTACTATTTCAAAATTTTTTAAAATAACTAAAAATTGCAAAAAATAAAAGTAGTCAGTAATGAATAACACTTTCTTCATTGTTGGGTGGCATTGGGTGGGGTGAGAGAGTCACTAATAATTTTTTTTTTTTTTTAAATTTTAATAACGAATCCATTTTAACTTTTAGTCTCCAGTTTAAATAAAAACGTAGTGGGTAAACCGTAAATGCTTTTATTTTCGATGGTTTAAATGATTATTTGTTTTTACAAATAAATACTTAGTTTTAGACAAACTGAAATATATGTTTTTTTAAAATTCATTACAATTATTAGTGAATAAAAATAAAGTATTTTTGTTAGCCAATAATCGCACTCACTTATCTCCGACATATGTAAAATACTATCCAAAATAGTAAAAATCAGGAAATTATCGGGTGTTAATAAAATGTGTGTTGTTTATTAACTAATTTTACTATCACCTCTTCAGACAAAAGTTTTTGTTGTTGTTTTTTTTTAAGATAAAGCACACATTGCATGCATGATTCCAGAAATCATGAATGCCTATAGAAACCTGAAAAATATTTTAATTCCTTTAATTTTGCTTCTTTTTGGTTTTTAAGAGTAAACACTAACAGTAGTATCTCAAATGAATGCTGTGGTGTTGGTGTGCTGTTGTCTGCATGGCTTTGGATTGATTACTATTGCAATAACCATTCATGCAGTGGGTGCACTGTGCTGTGCACTGCACATCACATGCACACTCACTCCACTCATACTTTCAATTATTTTCAAAATCATTATTTTTTATTTTTTAGGATATCGTTCTCGTGCTGCATTCAAATTGATCCAGTTGAACCGCAAATTTGAGTTTTTGCAAAAGTCTAGGGTTGTTGTTGACTTGTGTGCTGCTCCTGGTGGTTGGTTGCAAGTTGCTGCCGAAAATACTCCTATTTCTAGCCTGGTTATTGGTAAGCTGATACATGTTTTTGTTACATAGATAACTTTCCTGGGAATAAATCTTCATGTAAAGAATAACTTGAAAGTTTTTAAATTGTATTTATTAACTAAGATTAAGATATCAAATGTATTAATTTTATCTTGCAGGTGTTGACCTTGTTCCTATTCGGGCGATTCCTAAAACTATTTGTTTGCAGAATGATATCACAACTGAAAGTTGCAGACAGGTAAGAATTATTGATTTTATTTTGCGAACTGCTGTCCTCATCTTTATTTTTTATTGCACTACATTTCCTGGCCTTCGTCAGGTGGTTAACTATGACAACTGTCCACAGTCCGCAAAATAAAATCAATACTACATTTTAAGCCTCATCTCAATGAATTTCAAATGAATATAATTAGGAAAGAATTAGTTAAACATTATCTTATTAAACTCCCCACATTCCCTCCAGCTATGGGTCAAATAGTATCATTTGTGTCATTAAAAAAACTATGTGTGTACAAAAGCTAACCAATAGTTTACCAAAAATGATTATTCTCGGCATTAAATGACCTAAAATGGTTGATATGCCGTAAAACACAAACAAACAAACAAATACTTATTAAACTCTTAAAACCAAGATGGAACACACATTTATTTTTTGCTATTTTCTTTTCAGATTTAGAACATATTGACTCCATTGGAAATTTATATGCAAAATTATTTATATACACTAAATTGATGATCAACATAAGGATTTATTTAAACCAGCTTTTTATTAGCAGGAAAGATATCTGCCATCTGCTTTTAGATATGTAAATGGATGGAAACTTCATTATATACCATTTTGTTTTGGGAATAAGTATCTTTTTACATATCTGTAATAGATTTATTTGTTGGTTTCTAGAATATGACACATAATTTTATAGGAAAATGATAACTATTTTATTAATTTAAATATTAGTTTAAATTAATTCATGCAAAATGAAACTCCACTTAAGATTTTGTTTTTTTTCCATAATTTCGACCTTTTTTTAATTTACAGGCCATCAAAAAAGAATTGCAGACATGGCAAGCTGATGCTGTTCTCAATGATGGTGCACCAAATGTTGGTAAATCTTGGGTTCATGATGCCTTTCAACAAGGTGAGTTTCAAATTTTAACAGTATTCCACAAATTTTCTTACTCCGATTATATCATCAAACCAATCAGAATAAATAAAAGAAACATCTTATCCTAGGCATTGCTATTTATTATTTGAAGTTTCGATGTAAATGCCCAATATGACACTTCCTGCTATTATAACTTACATTAATGCTTCCTATAGAAAGATTTCTTAAGAATTAAAAAAATGCTTTTGAATATGATTTGTTTTGTATTTACATCTATTACATGACCTCAGATTATACTAATAATATGCAATATCAAATAATTGAATAAGTCTAGCAATTAAAGGACGGACTTTGGATGAAGTAATAAAAGCATCATATAATACAATAATAACAAAAGCCATCAAACTATCTTATACCATGAATCCAAATAAAAACAATTTAGATAAAAAAAAAACAATATGAATTACACATTCTAATACTTTTTACTATATTTGCTTCCTGTCTTCATTTAAAAAAAAAAGGCTGAAAGGGAACATTGATGAACAGGTTATGTATGTAATAATAAAGATAAGAACAAAAGTTTAAATCTGAATAGTACTAACTCATATTTTAATTTATTTTTGATTGTTCAAATTTACTTAACTTTTAAAAAACAACTTTTTAACAATTTTGCTATATTAAAAAAATAGTTTCTGTGAATATGCTAAGAAATAGTGATTGTAGGCTTATCTTATGTATTTGTAATTAGAATATGAAGCTAAGAAGTTATTTAACTCTCTATCCATTTCAGCCCAGTTGACGTTATCTGCTTTGAAATTAGCAACAGGAGTTCTACGTAGAGGTGGTTGGTTTGTCACAAAAGTTTTCCGTTCAAAAGACTACAATTCCTTGTTGTGGGTATTTCACCAGTTATTTAAAAAAGTACATGCAACTAAACCACAAGCTTCAAGAAATGAATCTGCTGAAATCTTTGTGGTTTGTGAGAACTATCTTGCTCCAGACAAATTGGATTCCAGGTTCCTTGATCCTAAATATGTTTTTAAAGAGGTGGAAGAAGAAATGCAAATAAGCATAAATGCTTTTAAGCCGGAACAGAAACAGAGGTATGAAATTGTTTTCATTATCTAGATTGATATTCAGGATGAAAATTTTACTCATTAATTTTTTTTCAGAAGAAAAACGTAATTTTCTAAATACATGTGCTATCGCTAGGGCATTAATTGAAGAATATTCAGTATTATTAAAGTTTAAGTATTGCATCACAAAGAAAAATATTTACATGCTCTATGAATTCCTTAAGACACATATAACACACTGTTGTATTTCTTTTCCGGTGCAAAATAATTGTTCCTGAGATGCTAATGTTTTTTCAATGGATTATATTCCGTTTGTGGGATTATTACTGTCCTTCTGCACATGTGCAAACAACAGTAGCAGAAGATTTTAATTTCTAACAAAGCATATGCCTGCACAAAGAGAGATAATGAAAGTAGATCATTTTGTGATTTTTTTTTCTCTCATTTTTGGATTTGGATTTAGGGTTGGGGTTTATTTATTCTTTGTAGCAAATCATTAGTATTAAGTAAATGGTTATGGTTAGAGGGCAGGTAGTGAATTGTTCTGAAAACTTGTTAGCAGATTCTTTTTCAGCACACTGAAATCTACAAAAAATATATTTTCTTCTACTAGTACGATTTAATGCTTAAACTTAATATTTGCTAAATAGCCTTGTCACAGACTTTACTACTTTCCATTTTTCCCATTTCTTTTAATTTTGTAGTTATTAGTAATAACCACAGAATTAAAAGAAATGGGAAAATTGCAAAATAGTCAAGTACCAAGTAGGGCTGTGACAAGAATATTCTTTAATAAAAGCATATTGACACAGCCCTAGCTATCGCCCTAGAAAAGGAGAATACACAACCTGTGAATTCAGATGTTCAACTTAATTTGTCACTTAGAAAGCATAATTTTTTATTGGGAAAGTAAGAGATATTGTGGTGACTAAATTTGTTTTAACTTATCAAGAGGTTTCAGAGGGGCAAGTAAAAAAAACTCTAGCATTGTTCATCAATATAAGACCATTTCATGTCGTTCAAACTCATTTGTTGAATTATTTAGATGTCAGGTCTGATCAGATCTTGCTAGACAAGTGATTGAGTTCATAAAATATATTGCATTCAATCTTTCTTTTTTTTTTTTATAAACTCTTTTAGTTAACATTAAAACGAAAGATCTTGCTTATAAGCAGCAAAATAATTTCATTGCAAGCCTTTATTTTTTCCTCCCGCACACTTTATTAATTGTCAAAATAATTCCAACAATATGTAACAGCAAACCTAGTAATGCTCATAATTAAGTAAGCCATTGATTTTTTTCAACTGTTTTTCCTGTTAAATCTATTTTCTTTATTTCTAGATTGGTTTGGAAACGATTTAATTCTGTGAGATTTTCAAACCCCATCAAATTCATTACATTTAAAAACTTATTACTATTGACTTGATGATTTGAATAACAATTACAAATTAGTGCCTTTTTAAGTGTATTGAAGTAGAAATCTGGAAATTTCGTTCCAGTTTATGATAAATTCTAATTATTTACTTAATGAAAATTTTTCTATAATAGATAACAATCATTTTTTTAATTTTTTACAGAAACCGTGAAGGCTATCCTGAAGGAGTTACTTCTTTACATTTTGTGAAGAATGTATCAGAATTTATTAACAATGAAAATTATTTGCAGATTTTGGCTTCCAGCTCTGAGGCAAGCATTAAATTTGATCTATTCTGTTTTATTTCTTAAAATAGTTTTTATGAAGCTCTCAAAATTCATGCACTCAGTTATAATGTCAGGTCTAATGTTTTAAATAAAACTAGCTGAAAATATGTGGAGTGTGGAAATATATATATGAAAAAAAAAGTTTGATTTAGAAATAATTTTTTTAATTTTCAAAATTTCCAAACATAGCTTTGTAATTATTTTTGAAATCTTGTTAAGATGCATATTACATTCATTTAAATGTTGATTTATAGTTTATATGTATGTATCATTTTTATGCTAAATAAACTAGGTTGCTCAACATAAATTTACAATTTTATTTTATTCTACATATAATTTGTTCTAGCTCAAATTTGATGATGAAGACCTTGCTAACCATGCACTTACAACAGATGAAATCAAGTCTTGCTGTAAAGATATTCGAGTTCTTGGCAAAAAGGATATCAAGTAAGCTTACATTCATATGTGTGTTGATTTAATATTCTTTTATATACAAGAAGACCGAGTATGATATATACTTGGTTGAGCACAAAACAATTAAGCACACAGCCAGTTTTATATGTTCATTACATTTCTGAACTTTTTCTGATCACTGTTTTCCTTCAACTAAATGAGTTTTTGGGTTTCATTGAGTTGACAGGTCTCATATAAATCAGTGTTATCCTTACATCTAGATGAGTTACTCCCCGAGCTAGCTGAAAGCGAATGTAATGGTTTTGAGTGGGATTTGAACTTGTATAAAGATTCCAGAATTCAAGCTTCTACCACTACTTCACCTTCACCTAAAAGAAGTCACAGTATAATGAATATTAAAAAGATAATTTTGCATCTAGTTTTTTTTTTCTGTTTTTATTCTTTAGTGTATATGATGGCTGTTGACTCAGAGATGAGTATGGCCATCTGAAAAGTTGTATACACAAGCTAATAAATATATATAGGAATTAGCTTGTGTATACAACTTTTCAGATATACCATATATATATATGTTTAATCCAAAATATTCTCTATAATTATGCATTATTGAGCTGTATAATCAATTAATTTATATAGATTTGAATAAATTGATTAAAATAGCTTCAATAATGCATAAATATATATAATATTTTTGATTTGAAAACTCTTTATCAAATCCTCACATTCCCTCTAGCTATGGATTAAATAGTGCATATTGTGTTGTTAAAAAAATGCGAACAAAAAGTTTATCAAAAATGATCGTTCTCGGCATTAAATGACCTGAAAAAGGTTGATAGGCTATAAAAAAATAAACAAATCCCTTTATAGAATCTTGTAAAACCTACAGCTTTTACAACATTCAATTTATATAATAAAGTATTGTTTTAATTTATTCTTATCTATTGCCTGATGTTACAAGCAAATTACAAACTACTTTTATATTTACATATATAGCATTATTGTTCATAAGTGTTTTTTTCGAAAACTTAATATAAACAGCTCTTTACAAAGGATAGTTTTAACATTCTGGATTATTTACAATTAGATTCAAATTATTTAGTTTTCCTGTTAAATACCAATTTTAAAATTTGTTTCCTGCAGACGACTAATAACTTGGAGAAAGCAGATTCTAAAGGAAAGAGAAGAAGCAAACAAGTAAGTATTTTGTCGTAATTAAAATAATTTCTTTTATTGTATTATTGATTTTAAAATATCAAGTGATTTGTCAAGATATTTACTCTTAACAAAGTAAATATTAAACTTTATACTTTAATTTGTAAGAATATTTAATTTTTTTAATAAATAAATCACTTATTTTATTGATAATAGTATAATTTCAATCTAGTAGTAGATTCAAATTATCATAAATCGATTTATTTTTAATTTCATTTTACTAGTTTATATTTCATTTTGTATGTCATATGTTGTTTTACATTTTATGAAAGTAACAATGTTGTGCAGATTTTTAATTAATTAGAAAAAAAAGAAATTAGCTTTAAAATTTGAGAATGATAATGTAGTTTTATCTTTTCTCTGATCAACCTCTACAAAATAATCAAACACTGTGATATGATCCAAAGGGTCGATGTACTGTAAAACAATATCTTACTATAATTATTCAATTAGAAAGAAATTCTTGAAGATGTTAATATTAGAAAATTTGTCAAGAGAAAAACTTCTTTATCTGATAAACAGTATTCTTCAATCTTCCAAAAAGAACAAAAAAGACACTTATCTTACTGATCTGTAATTTACTATAAATTAAACCTAACCAATTGTATTTATCTTTATATTTTAAAAGTGGAAGAATATAACCATATTACTTTGTAAAGAGAAGGCAAAATATAAATTCCACTCAAATAATATTTGACGGAAAAGTAATAAATCTATTTTTATAATTTCAACTTACATTTTTTTTTAAATTTTGATTTAAAAAAAGGTTTTTAACATTTATCTATCAGATTGAACTTAGTTAATTGTCCAATTTCTAAATACTTGTTTATATATCCATATTATTTTTATTTTGTTTTATTAAACTTTTTTAATTTTCAAATAGAAAAGAAGTGACTGAAGAAGTGGTAGAGTCAGATGAAGAGGACGAGGAGTTGAAGTTAGAAGAACTATTAGCTACAGCTGAAGAGGAAGAAAAAAAACGCATTAAAAAGTAAGGGTTTTTCTTTTGTCTTCGCCACCTTATTTTTTTTAATAGGTTTATGAAAAAACTACTGAATTCCTTTTCACAAAGCTAAATCGGAAGGATGCAAATAAGTAAGAAAATCATTAAAAATCCATCAGTTTTATAAAGGGACCAAACATTTAACAAGTTTCAAAGATTATCAATCGGTTAATTTTTTTTCAACACTAGCAAAAATTTGTTTCTTTATTTAAGAGAAAAATAATATTGAAACTTATTTTCAGCTATGATCTTAGTTCATCTTAAATACTTCACACTTTTTTTTAGAATTGAGTATAGTATGCATCTAACTAGACCTGAGCTAGGAGTGTGTAGTTTTCTCAGACCTCCCCACCAGCACGAAA
>JAYKTE010068988.1:0-14410 GCA_036873565.1 Xipholeptos notoides
TATTTAGAATGGATATTGTTTGCCAGAATTTGAAGTGAGGTTGGATTGTTATCATAGGATCATCTTCTGAATCAGCTGCTTCTTCTTTGTACACAATCTGCAGTCATGATAAACAAATACAAAAACAAATAGATGAATTGACCAGTTTCATCTCTATTCCTTCTCTTACAATATATGAAAAAAGTAGGTAAAAGAGACTACAATAACAACATAAGTATGTGTATAGATCAGATCAATGAGTAATAATATACCCTTTTTATTTGCTAGCAAATTTTCGGCTTTTTCTGGCTTTTAATGACCCTTTAGAAGTTGAGAGGTCATTAAACACAAACAACCAAGCAACAAATAAGCAATATTTTTTACACA
Organism: Xipholeptos notoides; assembly: GCA_036873565.1. Lineage (NCBI taxonomy): Eukaryota > Metazoa > Mollusca > Cephalopoda > Idiosepiidae > Xipholeptos > Xipholeptos notoides. The sequence continues at coordinate 367 of JAYKTE010068988.1, forward strand.
ACTGGTTTCTCCAATTTTATTAGAATTCCTGAGAAAAAATCCATTTTTTTTGTTTGATTTTCCTTTACCAAATTCTAACTTTGTTTTCAAGCTTTTTTTGTTGTTAGTTCCATTAATCTGCATTCAGACTAGCATTATACCAAAATAGCTTTGATTGGAAATTTTACTTACCAAGAAAGATAAAAAACATATTTCGATCAAATGTCTGTTTATTCTTGTACGTCTGGGAATAATAACACTAATTGTGTTCAAATTGGTGATAAACAATAATTCACTTGATTATCTTGTATATCAAATTAAAAAGAAATAAACATGTTTCCTTTCTTTAACATCAAAATAAATGATAAAAATTCAAATTCTAATTTTATACTCTTTGGTATTTTAGTCCTATATATAATCACCTGAATAACTTGAGTTATGTACAAATTCAGGATTAATATTAATCAAATATAATTCTTATGACTATATTTCTGAGATGATGCTTATTCAATTAATACAATTTTGATTGGCACAGAGGAAGATCTAATTCCTATTTTCAACGAGATTTTTTTTATTGTTCTTTCTAACTGTTTTAGTGAATATTTTTTGCTTTCTCTTTTACTGCATCACCATACCTAAAAGTGACCCAGTAGCAATGTATTCAGAAAATTCAGAGTTAAAGGCATTAAATAATAATACTTGTCATATATTAAGTTTTATTCCCAGGCGGTGTTGGATATTTTCATTTAATATTTTCATTGGAATAATTTTTCAATTCTTTGGTTTTGTTCATTTTGGTACTTCTTTAGAATGGTCCACTTTGGTCCAAGATGAAAATATAACCCCTTGAATGAATTGGCTTTTGCAAGATTAAATGGTAAATCTAATTTGGGTTTCATAAAAAAACTGATTCAAAATTATTTTAGTTAGTAAGAAGGATCAAATGGTTATATAATACCAGACTTAGGATACTCAACATGTAGCAGGATTATGAAATATTTCTATCTTAAGTGGAAAATTAAGCAAAGCAATTGTTTTTCTTTGAAAACAAAATCCATGACAAGATTTTCAATTGAAATTCTGTTTGATTATCTTCTTTTTAGATTTTTCAGTCATGTAGTTAGTGAATGAAACGCCCCAAACCAATTTTTCTTAATGTATAAACTTAATTTAAAATTAAAAAAAAAATTTGGTTGGATTATTATTATCTATGGAATCTCGGACCAATCACCAGATACTTGCGCACCCGGTAACCAGTGGTTTTCACTGGAGTCAGAGTGATAACAAGTCTCCTCTGAGTCCCAGCAGACACCGCTATTATTATTATTATTCAAATTATTGAGACTTTTATTCTTGTCTTTATTATATTTACAAAGATATTTTTAGTTCTTTGAATTTATAAATTTTGATTATTTTGAATTGCTTATATTATTATAATTGTTATTGTTATATTTAGAATGGATATTGTTTGCCAGAATTTGAAGTGAGGTTGGATTGTTATCATTATTTGAATTATTTGAGCCTTTTCTTATTGGATATTCACAACATTTTGAGCTTTTTCAGCCCTTTTCTAGTATAGACAAAGTGGGTGAGTTGTATATCAGCCAAAACATGACATCATAACAATAATGATGAAAATAATGGTCCAAAAAATTCAAACAATGATAAAAGATGAAGAATTTATACTAAATATTATTCATTACGATTATTATTTAAGATATTCAAACTTTTACTCTTGTCTTCAATTTTATCTCCATAAAATTACAGACGATATCTCCTATCAGGGAGCCCTCTTCAGGTGTTACTAGCACTTGGGAGCCTTCTTGAAATTACAAACTTGACCCTCTATTTAATCTATGGAGGCAGACTGTCTACCTTCCATAAGTGTTATCAAGTACTAGTCAAAGATGAGGCTTGATAAGTAAAATAATTTGAATTATTCAAACTCTTTTTCTCATCCTTATTCTTACAGATACAATGTTTCTTTTTTTGTGTGATTTCTCAGATCAGGCTTGAATTAGTATTATTCAGATAATTCAGACTGTTATTCTCATTTTTATTCTTATAAACATAATGTTTCTTTATTTCTGTGAATTTCCCAGATGTGGTTTGAGAGATATTTGGATTATTCAGATTTTTATTCTTCTTATTCTTTTAATCTATATACTGTTTCTTTATTTGGCTGAATTTCTTTGTTTTTAATATTTTTAAATGAAAGTGCTTATCATCTACATTATTTACTGAATTGGAACATTGTCCAAATTTCTATTTCTATATCATGTTTCAGAGACATTGAGTTTATTATTTTGCTCTTTCTGTGAGTCTTTTCATATTTTGAAGTAAGAAGTTTTTATCTATTTACATTGTATACGCATTGTAGAATATTGTTTTTATGATAAACTAATATTTTCCTTATTTACACATCTCAAAATATGTCCACGTCTCAATGGTTTTAATCCTAATGTTTCAGAGATGGGGCGTTATATCATAAGAATGAACCCTAAACAACCATTCTATTTTGTCTTGCTCATAAAAAAACCTGTATAATAGACTTCTACCTTGTAAATGAATTTGACTATATGGGTTGATAAAGCAATGGGAAAGAAACCCAAGTGATTATGATTAAAATATTAGTAATCTATATATCAATATGTTAGTGTATAAGTGGGTCACTAATAACTATCATCATCGCAAACAGTAATCAGAGAGGAACAAATACTCTCCCTTTAATGACTCTCTACTATGGCGATAACTAAAAACTTTTTCAGTGGAAAAATGTCTATTTTATATCATATTTTTTAGAAGGTCCAGTTTGAAAAGTACATTCTTAAGAAAAAAAATTATTATTATAATTTCCATGTGTTCTTGTCGTAGTATTAATAATAATAATGATAATAATTGAAAATACTTTGTTTATTAAAAATATTTTGGAAGTCAGTGTTTTATTTTAGTATCAAAAATTCCTTTAGTAAATGTAATAGAAAATTTACAAAGACAATTTTTGATTCTTCAAACATGTCCTCCGTCCTACCCCCATGACCTGCCTACCCTAATTGGTGGGACTTGAATGCATTTACATTCATGTTTTATGCAACTTAGTCCTTCAGACCAAATTTTTTTGTTTTTGTTTTGGTGATGGAGAATTTTTAAGAATTACCTCTCCCTTCTCCAGCTTCGTTCTGATTTCTCCGATTGACCATGCATGTTGTTGTTTTTTCTTGCACTCGAGTGAATTACTAAGAGCATCTTCTGCAACTATATTTGAATTTAAAGGTATCAAACTGAGGGATATAAGTTCACAGACGTTCTTTAACACCAATAAAGGTAAATGTCCATCTTTTTGCCTGTCTAATTTCATCATCATTATCATTTAAAAATATATCGATGCATAACACACATCCGCAAATATATGTATGTATATACAGAGCAGGACAAACTGATCTCACACATTTGTATGTTTAATAAGAGTAAGTTTAAATGAATAATGACGAAAATGTTTTTATTTTCCAAAAGTATATATGGTGCTATTTTGTTTTATATATACATTTCTATTTAACACATATGAAGCAAAATGATCTGACACATTTTTATGTTTAATAAAGGCAAATAAAAATAAATTTATGACAAAAATGTTTTTATTTACCAAAAGTACATATAATGGCATTTTGTTTTATATGTACATTTGGAAAAGAATACATTTATCAATATATATTTGAATTTGCTTTTATTAAATATATAAATATTTAAGATCATTTTGTACCACTCTGTGCATGTGGAAATTGAAATCACTTTTGTCATTAATTTCCTTTTATTAAAAAATACAAATGTTTTTCATTTTCCAAATTTACATTTCATGCCATTTTGTTTTATGTGTATGTTTGGAAAAAAAAATCATTTTTATTATTATTTATTCTAATTTTCTTCTATTAAAACATACATATGGTACAGATCATCTTGCCCTGCATATATGTGTACATATATACATTTAGATATATAGATATATAAATTTAAATATATATTTATATAGATATATCCACATTTGAATATATGCGATTATTTTTTAGTCTTGTGTCTATCGTATTGTATATCTGAAGTGGCATGTATCACCTAATTGCACCTATATTATTTGCACTGTATATGTGTATGTGGATGTCTTATACATATATATATATATAATCAATTCTTGCCATTAAGTATCTGTTGCAGGTATGGCATCTCCCCAATGAATGTATACTGAACCCTATTGTATATTAGTTTCATGGCAGCATGTTCTATTTTTATAATTGTTTTGTTATTAAGATTATTTCTAGTTTGTCTACACACATATATATGTATGCATATATCACTAAAAACTCTTGTTTCTAATTGTATATCAAAAAGCCTTTTTTGTCTCAAAGCATTAAATAATGTTATAATACATTTGAAGTATTTTTATTAAGTTACTTGTATATTGAAGCCAATAAGAAAAAAACTAAGAAGACTGTAGTTTTAAACAGCATAAATACCACTTGACTTAAAGTTCCTGAGACAATTTTCATATCTGCAAAAGCGTTTTACAAGAATATTATTTATCCTAATTCAGTGGGAATAACTTTAGAATATAATTTAGACTAAAAACAAAATTGATTGAATTTTAAAAGGACATATTTACTAATGATTGAACAGTGTCTTGTTGGTTGAATGGTATCTTGATTGATTCATTGATTGAATGGTGTTGTTATACTTAAGTTGGGATTAGTGCATTAATGACACATACAAATATTAACCATTTTAAACTTATTAACTGCAACCACTTTGTCTACAGACAACTTTGGAGTCTCTCTTAGTTTGTTCTTAAATCAATACCCACTGGCCAGTCCCCATGTTGCTAGCATCTAGTTCACTGAGTGACTGCATAATTGTCTTGTTAATCATCTCTTTCTTTTTCTGCTACAACTAGCTGACCAGTCTTGTGATGGGTCGTAAAAAGAGAGAGTGTAAGGAATTTTGGGTAGTAGTGAGAGAGTAGTCTACATGAGTAGAAGAAGAGGAAGAACAATGTTACTAGATAGTTAGTATTAAAATCGTCCTATATTTTGACCTTTGGTATCCATAGGAGGTCACAACAGTGTCTTGTTGGTTGAATGGTGTCTTGTTGGTTGAACGGTGTCTTGTTGGTTGAACGGTGTCTTGTTGGTTGAACAGTGTCTTGTTGGTTGAACGGTGTCTTCTTGGCTGAATATTGTCTCTCTGATTAAACACTATATGTTCCCACTCCAATAAAATCATACAAAAACTAGCCAAACCCATATAAATGACATGATAATATCTATATAAAAAATGACAAGTTCTTCTTAGTCCTTTTACAATTACATGAAGAATATAAAGAAAAGAAGTATTAAAATGATTACAACAGATCAGTACTTCAAAAATGAAGACTTTACTCATCGTTCTTATTTTGAGAAATAGATTATAATTTTTCCAACTTAATGACAAATATAAAACCAAAAGCAGATACTAACCCTAATCAGGGAAAGTCCATTTGGGACGGTGGATAGGAAGTCAGACTTCGAAATTAGTAATAAGCGAGTTCAAATCCCAGTTGTTCCGTTTGCGTTCATATTGGACTAATACCATTTGGAAAGGTATGACTCCCCACATTACCTACAGCTACTGATTAAATAGTCAATATTGTGTTATTCAAAAATTGTGTGACAAAAAGAACATTTAACAGACATGATCATTCTCAGCATTACATGACTTAAAAAGGTTGATGTGCCATAAAACAAAAAAATAAAATAACTCTCACCTACATTAATAAATATAATGGTGGGAAATTAAAATGGAACAAAACATTACAAAATTCAAAGACTTTTTACAATCTAACAATAACAACAATATTAGCATGTGTGGGATTGAATGTATCTACTTGGTCAACCCAAGTTAGGCACAAAGCCGATTTTACCTGTTCATTATATCCCTGGGCTTTTGCAATCAGTGTTGCCCTTCACCTAGAGGATTTATTCTTATTGAGTTGACAGGTCTAATCCACCTGTTTTTTTTTTTAAATCAGTGTTAAACTTACACCTAGATGAGTTACTCTCCCTAGCTAACAATCTTCATCTGCCCAAGACAACTGAAAGTGAATGTAATAGTTTTGACTGGGATTTGAACTCGTGTAATATGATTCCAATGTTCAAGCTTTTATCACTTCTCCACCCTTGCTGCCTTAATATTGATTGGAAATAGATTTATTATCTACATTTGTGTCTCGTCATTTTTGTCTCATCATGGTTCTTTTCTTTTTCTTTGTTTTTTTTCTATTTTATGTTTTTCATTTGTCGTACGTACATATGTATTGATGTCCTAGAAAATTTAATGTTTTAATTTTCTGTCTGGCTATTTTTGTCTTGTTTGCTGTAAGTGAGCACTTTAGCTTTGTGGTCTATTGTCAATCTCTAAATTTACCTGGCTCAGGTAAACAGGTAATAATTGCTTATGTCATGAAGAATCTGTTTGCTTCCAGGTATAGATCTCGGAAACTTTTTGTGATTTGAAATTATTAGGAAAAAATTATGTTGCATTATGGAGACTGAATGTCAAATGGATACATTCTGCTCTTAGTGTAAATTTCATCTATAAATTGTTTTGTTTTTTGTAGTATTTTTAATTATTATTTTGATAAATTTGTTTCATTAAATGACTATTTAATTAATTCAATTAATGTTTTTATCTTGGATTTTTGCCTCTTTTTTTTGCTTTATTTATTGTTTGGAGGGTGGATTGTTGGGTTATTTTAATATATTTGGCTAACTGAACTTTATAACACCTGAAACTGATGCTCTTTTTTTCTTGTTAATTTATTTGATGGAACTGATCTATGCTATTTCTGTAATGGTCTTTATTTAATTTTGCTTTTGAATTGATGTTTGTTTTTCCTATGTTTTTTTTTTTACTTTTTGATTTTAAGCTAATTTCATGGACGAGGAAATTAATCCGAAAATGTTGTCTTGTCTATTGTCATAAATTATTTTAGACAACTTCTTACATTCCACTATGGCTCAAGCACCAAACCAAGCTAGATAAAAAACTAGTTTTACGTGCTCATCATATTCACAGGCTTTTCGTAATCACTGTTGCGCTTCACCTAGATGAGTTACTCTCATTGAGTTGACGAGCCTCATCTATTCGAGTTTTTTGAATCAGTATTATCGCTTACACTTAGATGAGTTACTCCTTTGAGTTAATGAGTCTCATCTGCCTAAAGCAGCTGAGAGTGAATGAAATGGTTTTGACTGGGATTTGAACTTGAAATAAGATTCCAGAGTCCAAGCTTTTATCACTGTTCGTTCCTTTTTTGCTCCGTGTTCCACCTTCACTGCTGTATATATGTTATTTTGTCATATTTCATCTTTTAGGCAGTGAAGGTAGAAGCTTGGGCTCTGGAATTGTATTGTACAAGTCCAAATGCCAGTCAAAACCATTACAATCACTTTCAGCTGTCTCTGACAGATGAGGCTTGTTAAATTGGGAGAGTAACTCATCTACGTGTAAAGATAACACTTATTCCAAAAACCCGGGTACATGGTCTCCCTCAAATCAAGGAGATTAACCCATCTAAGTGAAGGACAACACTGACTACAAAAAATCTGAAAATGTAATGAGAATGTAAAACTAACCCTTTGCCTAACTTGGTTTGGTGCTCAACCAAGTATATATCATATCATATTCCATCCTTTTAGGGATGGTTGAACAAATATTTTTTTCTATTATTTGAATTTTTTCTATTACTTAAATTGTAAGGTTTTAATGCATAACCGGGATATTGTGGTATCTAAATTGTTTTCATATTTTTATGAAATTGCAAGTGTTTTTGTAAATTTCCTATTGAATTGTGATAACCATGTTGATTTGTGCTTTGCATAAAATCTTGAAATCTTGAAGGAGTTTATTTGTATCGACCCTGCATTAAACATAATCCTGTTTATTTCATCAAATTAAGTAATTAATTTGTATTCAGCCTTTATAATTGATTCCAATATCAATTCAATTTTCATTTGTATGAAAAAATTACCATTTCATCTTCTGATATTCTTAAAAACTTTTTCTTTCTTATATAAATTGTAAAAAAATCTCTGGATAACTTCAGATTATTTTCTGTTGATCTTTTTTTAAATTTTATTTTCTTCCTTGTATACTTAGTAACTTTCTAATATTTTGATGGACAGTTACTACACTTTCAAATCTTCCAAAATGCTTTTCATATTTCTTTTGGTCAAATATTTCTAGCTTTGCATGGAAAGTAATGTAAAAAAAATTTTTATTTTGTGATTAACATTATATTATTCTTAAATAACACACCCTTTAAATAAAATTATTATAAAACAAATAAAATTATACCAAAATGCTTTCCTAAAGAAATGGAAGGGATTTTAAAAAGCATCTTGTAGAAATTAAACTCTTATTGGTTGTTACATTTCTAGATCCATTATTCATTGGATTTGTTTCATTTTTGTTTATAGATTTGTCCCTCGAGTTATTTTGATTTCTCTGTCTTGGAAAAACTAATTCTATTCCTTATGTGTTGAGGGGGGGGGGGTTTCCTATGACTGCATTAGGGAACACGAATGTAAACAGAAAGTAGCTATTTCTGATTCAGACTAAACATGTGCATTTTAATAAAAAAGAAATGCATCCGTACAGTTGTAGGTGTCAGAATTAGATTTAGACACATATGTCTTGTGCTGAAATGACGTGTGACCACATGCATTGAAGGTGGCATTATATAAGTGGATTATCATATAAAGAGACCTATTTTTTCAACCCAGCAGAGAAAGGTAATGCCAGATGACCCATAAACTGTTAGTCTTGTACTGCATCTCCAGACCTTGTTGACTCTCTCTCTCTCTCTCTCTGATTCCGTTCATTGAGGAAAAAAAGAAAGAAGTAATCTACAATCTTACTACAGATGTTGTTATTGTTGATACATAACAATTCTCATTTGCACTTTCGTTCTTTCTAAGGAACTAGAGTGTGATTAATTCCAATAAGATTGAAATATTTTGATCATGAGATCAATGATCATCTGTTTGTCTGTCTCATGTTAACAATAAAGATCAGGATAACAGTTTAAAAATAGACATACAAATTATCAAGCCTCATTTCAAGGATAGTGAAGGTAACAAGGATAAGGACAAAAGTCTGAAAAATAGATGTCCAAATTATCAAGCCTCATTGCAAGGATTGTAAAGTAACAATGATAAGGATGAAGACAACAGTCTGAAAACTAGATGTACAAATTATAAAGCCTCATCTCAAGGATAGTGAAGGTAACAAAAATAAACAGGAGGAAAACAGTTTAGAAAAATAGATGTACAAATTATCAAGCCTCCTCCTCTCAAGGATTGTAAAGGTAACAATAATAAAGATGAGATCAACAGTTCCAAAAATAGATATGCAATCTATCAAGCTTCATCTCAAGGATTCTGAAGGCAACAATGATAGGAACAACAGTCAAGAAATAAGATGTACAAATTAGCAAGCTTCATCTCAAGAATTCTGAAGGTAGCAATGATAAGAACAACAGTCAAAAAAATAAGATGTACAAATTAGCAAGCCTTATCTCAAGGGTTTTGAAAGACCATTTTAACTTGTCTTTAGATGGAATTTTTTTTTTTGGTGGGGAGGTTGAAACTTACGGCAATGAATTTGTTGCATTGGATTGCTGATATTATGCAATTACTAAACACTCCATGCACCTTCTACTTGTTCTCTTACCCCCCATCCCTTTTTTTGCTTATAAAAAGAATATAGTCATTTCTTTTGACAGCATTATTCAGGATGCAAGAAAAAAAAGAAAACTCTTAATTTTTTTTTCCGTTAGGTGGGAGCTTTTTTTATATTTACTTTTATTAAGTTAAAGATTTTTTTAAATATATATAATAATCCACATATATTTCATTAATAAATGCTAAATTTTTAATCTCTGGGTGAATGAGAGACAAGTAACATGTAAAAAGAATAATAAATAATTTATTCATTCATTCAGTTATTTATTTATTAAAATTGATTGAATATAAAAGAATAATAATAATAAATATGAAATATAAAATAATAATAAATGAAGTACAGCCTTTTGGCAATAAAAAGTATTATTATTTTAAAAAAATGAGATATGTATGATATTTCATGTTACCAAGACCTTTTTTCAGATGTGATTATGATGTTTTGTTTTTATGTAACCATGTCAACAAGCATCTTTTATAAAAGAGCTATTTCTTCTCATGAGTCATACATTTTTATTTCTCCCTTTTTTCTTTATTTTTTTCAATACTTTACAGGAAATCTTCTTTTATATCCTCATGCCATAAAACAAACAATTAAACCTTTTTTTTTATTATTAATTTTTATTATTCTTTTGCTTTGTTGTTTTTCTCTGATAAAAGTGTAGTATCAGTTCACCACTTCAAGTAACTAATGTAATATTTTATGGCTGAGAATATACATGCAATTCCTTTTTTTTTTTTTTCTTCCATCTTCATTCATGGAAGTCCTGGTGGCGCAATGGCTCTCGACAGAATTAGCAGTGTGAGTTTAAAACTCAAGTCGATCCATTACGTTCACTTCTGGACTAATACCCTTGGGAAATGTATGAATCCAGATATTCCCCCCAGCTATGGGTTAAATAGATCTTTAATCATATTCTGCAATCTATTTTTCTAACTAAAACTTAAAATAGTACTAAGTATCTGTCTATATTTCTGAGATGAGGCATTGCTATTACTTACACTATTTACATGGCTTGGACTATTTTCCTCATCTTGTTTATCATATTCATAATGTTTCAATTGCTGTACTTTGTGGATTTCTTCACAAAATTTTACTGCTGCTATTCTCAAGCTTCCAGGAATCAACAATCTAAAGAATTAGAATATGGTTCTCATTGTCTTACTTTCATTTTCTAGAAACTATACATACATACATACATACATATATATATATATATATATATAAATATATACATACACACATATGTGTTTAGGATCCGTCCAAAATTAATTTGGGCAAAAGTCTAAGTTTGTTACTGTATTACAAACTGACTGCCTGATGAAGCACATCGGCGCAGAAACCAAGGGTCATAGTCATAACATTATATATATATATATATGTAATGTCTGAGCATATATTTTGTGCACAAATAGTTGTTTGAGTAGAAGAGAAAAGTTCAAGGGTTAAAAATTGGAAATAATTTGTGGAGAGATTATTTGTTTTTTTTCCTGTAAATGGTTTTTCTTGCTCTCAAGTTGATGATTATAATATATATATGTATATATATATTAAAATAATTTCGAAAAGAAAACATGGAAATGTGATAAGTCAACGTTATAATGTTTCGGTTATTACTAACCTTTTTGATCTAATAATCACACAGGTGAGAAACTAAAAGTAACCAAAGGCCTTTGACTCTGTGTCTATGCTTAACTACTACACATGCTCTATCACTAAATATAGGAAAAGTTACTCTACAGTTTATATATATTTATATTCAAACATACTTCCTTAAACAAGATGCAGTTTTCCATTTTAATAAATTATTGTCGAGCATAAAACCAAGTTAGGCGCAAGGCTATTTTTACATGCCCACATATTCCTGGTTTTTTATATTGTTACTTTTCACCTAGATGAGTTACTTGCATCAAGTTGACGGGTCTCATCTACCCAGGTTTTTTGAATCAGTGTTATCCTTACACCTATATATATATATATATATATATATATTTCCTGAATTGTAGGAAAATCAAGATATGTAGAAAGACTAGTCCTAATTCATGTTAAAAGCCTCTTCACACAGTATGGACAATGAATTGGGAACAATATACTTCATTAATTGAGTAATGCACGTGTGATCTCTAGAATTCCAAAAATCCAAGATGACCCCTAACGCTAATGGAGGCTACTGAAGAAGGCCAGAGAGTACAGCATTAGGAACAAATTTTGATATGCCACTAAACAAAACGACCAAACTCACTTTCAATATATTTAGTTCTTTTGTTTTTATATTTTTGTTTTTGTTGTTTTATTTTTCCTTTTAATAATTTTTTTGTGGAAATTGTTGTTAAAAAAAAAATTAGTTTCTTAAATTCTTTTATTTTTTAAATAGTATTCTCAATAGAAAGCCGAGCCTCAGTCTTGAAATATAGGCGGTCTAAAGGTTCGTATGTCTGAATTTTTTTTTTCTAAATCTAAATTAAAAAAAGTTAACCTTTCAGCTTTAAGACTTCTATCTAAACATGTTTGCCTTTCATATTCCCTATTTTACGTTTTTTATGATAGGTCAGTCTAATTAGCATAATATTTTTTAGAAAATAATTTTTTAAAATTTCTTAACTTTTTTTGGTGGTTTTGAGGTGTATTTGCAATGAATGATTTAACTGGGCTTCTGTGTATTTACTCCTTAGAAGAAATGTTTTCAATCGCATGATGTTTTGATTTGTGGGTATTGCTATAAAAAATTCTATTGTTAAGAATTTGATAGTTATTTCTTGTTGCATAGCTATGTGATCCTACCATCTTTACTTTCCTACGGGGTGCATATGGCCATACAAACTATTCGCAGACCTTTCATCATTTTGTTTAGTAACCCAGGTTCTTCATCTACAAATGGGTTTTATTTTGGGGCTGTGATTTTCATCACTCTCGGTCCAACTAGTCTGCATCGTGATTATTGTGGGTTGTTCATTTATTGTGGTAGCTTTTACACAAAGACAACAGGATGCTCCTTAATGTTGACTAAATCATTATTTTATTATGTAAAACTAACTCTAATCCTAACACTGATGGATAAACTTTAATTAATAAGCTACCATCAGGGCCATGCCCTGATCTTAGCTTAACTACATTCTTTAATTGACTATGCAGAGCGCTCTACAAAGCTACCAGGCTTGTCCAAGTGTTGATTTTTTCTCTCCTCTTTTCCTTAATTCTGCCCTATGATATCACACCTCCTAGGGGACAGGGAGCAACTATTATGAGCATTCTTTTTTAATCTGTTAGTTACAACATGGAAATAAATAGGAAATTAAGAGACAATGCTAATCTTAGAATTTGACAGAATTTATAGAAAAAGGCAAACCAACTGAATCCTGGTTACTGAGACCAGTTTAGTGGTTTGCCAGGATAGAATTCACTTTTTGCACTGAGATGAAAAATAAACACAAAGCAGGTCAGCGGTATAGATAGAATTATTAAAAGTATTTTACAAAGCCAAATAAATTAATATTTTTATTCTTTTTGCTTGTTAGAAATGTGCTTTGTTTTTAATAATTATTGTATTTTAATTTCTTTATTCTTAACAAGTTTTCTGTTATTTTCTTGAATTATAAATTCAGTGTTCAAAATATATTTCCATTTTTTAATGTTTTGATTATCTCAAATGTCTTGGCCAACAGCAAGAAAAAAAATCAAAAATTTTTAATAATCACTGTAGTAGAGTCATTAAATTGCGGTGATTACATTTTATGGAATTATTTCTATTTTGATTTATTCCATTTGCATTTTTAATGTTGCCATTCTTATTTTGAATGGTATCATTCTCATTTTGATTGGTTTTCTAATGACTTTGAATAGTACTATTAGAACAAAAATATGACTTTAAATAATATTATTAGAATAGAAATCAAAATCATAAAGAATGAATCGATATAAAGCTGATGACAGCATATTCTTTTTCATTATTTCATTATTCTAGCTCTTCATGTGGTCTATCTGTAAACTAATGAGGGAGAGGGGACAGTCTCCGTCATTAGATTGACACTTTCTTAAATCCTAACAACACTCTAGAATTTAGCTGTCAGTCATTTATTTTGTGCGAAGGGACTCTAACTGTGACATGACAGAAGAGTTGCAGCCTTCAAATCATGTGTAAGTCCAATGACCTTTAAAGAAGGAATACATGATTTTTAATTAATCACAAATGGAGAAAGAATGAATGGAGGGTTCTTATTTCTTCAATTTCCATTAGATTTAATGAATAGGTTATAAAAGACAATCATGACATATGTCATCAGAAAGTCAGGATTGTTAATTG
>JAYKTE010069099.1:0-14409 GCA_036873565.1 Xipholeptos notoides
AAAAAAAAAAGCCCGCCCACGAAAAAAAAAAAGAAAAAAAAAAAAAAACCCCAAACAAATGAATTGTTTTCCTTCAACATTTATGAATAGATATTTTATATTATATTTACTTGGTCGAGCACCAACCCAAGTTAGGCCCAAGCCATTTGTATGTGCTTATTTGTAATCAGCGTTGCCCTTCATCTAGACGAATTGCTCTCCCGAGTTAACGAGCTTCATCTGCCTGAGACTGTTGAAAGTGAATGTAGTGGTTTTGACTGGGATTTGAACTCGAATAATACGATTCCAGAGACCGAGTTTTTTATACTGCTCCAACTCAACTCAACTCCTCAACGTTTAAATACTTTTGGGGTCATTTCAACACGACACACCTTGTATTGAGGACCAATGTTTCTTCTATTTCAGTTATTTATTTTGATTAAGTGTCTCGGTTGGTTGGGCTTACCTCGTCCCCACTAACCGTCTGGAACGGTGGCAGTGGACTATCACACTGCATAAAACACATGAACAATAACTGCAAAAATGTTTATTATAGCCAAACCTAGCAACCAAAATATGTCAGTCACCGGGTCGTCGAGACCAACAACACACATTATACGAAATATGGGTGACGAAGGGAAAACTTTTTTTCACAAACGCTTATAATAATAATAATAATAAAAATAATAATAATAATAATAATAATAATAATGATAATAATAATAATAATGATAATAATAATAATAATCATGCCGTACAGTCGTTGACTGGAATGGCGCGGAAGAAATCAGAGGAGATTTGCTGTCACTTTGACCCAGTTGAACCCACTGGTTGCCGGGTACGCGAGTACCTGGTGATTGGTGTGAGATAATTAATAATAATAAGACAATTGCACTCATGTAGAAAAAATATATATGTGAAAAATATACATAAAATGAAAAACAAGATAACAACAATAATAATATATTATATTAATCATATATTATATTAATAATATATTATTACATAAAAAGCCGACGCTCAAACTTTTCGGTTAATATAAACCATTATGTAATTCATTTATAAAACATCTTAGCTTTGATAATGCTTTGTATTAACCGAAACGTTTAAACGTCGGCTTTTTATGTAATAATATATTAATATATTGTTATTGTTATTACTGTTTTTTTTCATATAATGTATATTTTTCACATTGTCGGGATTTAATTTCCATTTTTTACACACAGACACAGACATAGACACACAAACACATATAAGTTATATTTACTTGGTCGAGCACCAACCCAAGTTAGACACAAGGTAATTTTATGTGCTCATTATATCCTTGGGCTTTTGTAATCAGTGTTACCCTTCACTTAGATGAGATGCTTACCCGAGTTAACGAGCCTCATCTTCCCGAGACAGCTGAAAGTGAATGCGATAGATTTGACTGGGATTTGAACTCATGTAATACGATTCCAGAGACCGAGCTTTTACCACTGCTCCAACCTCGCTGCCACACACACATATATATATGTATGTATATATAGTCTGAATGAGAGTGAGTAGGGCTTGCAGTCAAGGACTGCAAGGTATCTGAAGATGATGCTGGAGTGCCAGAGGAGACTTATTGTCACTCTGCCTTCAGGAATCACCACCGACACCACCGACCGTTGACGGGTGTGCGAAATGGACGCAGAGGGGGTGAAAACCCAAGATGAGGTTGCACAGTCCAGTCTTTGACTGGAATGGTGCGAAGTCTGCTGGAGCTCAAAGGAGACTTGTTGTCACTCTGACTACAGTAAAAACCACTGGTTACTAGATACGCAAGCACCTGGTGTGAGATTCCAAGTAATAACGACGGTAACTACAAAACACTCACTGTCACTACCCGCACATGCACAACTTTATCTTAGGGCAAATAAATATTGAGGCCACTTCGAGTTACTGAGCCGGGTCACTGAATATTTCTTTCTTTCAAATGTCACAATAGAATTTTTAGGGCGTGGAAAAAAAGGAAGTTTCGCTTGCGTGATAGAGAGTTGAGCTTGTTTGTGTTTTACGGCATATCAACCATTTTAGGTCATTTAATGCTGAGAACCATCATTTTTGGTAGACGTTAGTTTTTGTCCACGCTTAGTTTTTTTTAATCCCACTCGTTCTATTTACGTTCATATTCGGACTAAAACTCTTGGGAAAGGTTTGAATCCCCACATTCCATCCAGCTATTGGTTAAATAGTGCATATTGTGTTATTCAAAAAACTAAGCGTAGACAAAAAATAACGTTTGTCAAAAATGATTGTTCTCGGCATTAAATGACATCAAAAGGTTGATATGACTTAAATACTGCATATTTTGTTATTAAAAAACCTAAGGGTCGATCAAAAAGAATGATTATCAATAATAATTGTTCTCGGTATTGATTGTCCTAAAAATGGTTGATATGCTGTAAAACATCAACAAACAAACTTAATCGTGTGAGTGTATGTGTGGAGGGCGGTGTAGTTTGTTAATATTTCAAATCTATTTATCGGGAAAGTAAAAAAGCGAAACTAGTTATTTCGCTTGGTTATTCTCTAGTGGTTTTTATTGTCGTAATCGCCGTGGTAACGTCACTTTACTGGTTTTGTTCGCTTCGCCTCGTTTATCACACACACACACACACACACACACACACATAAAAAAATTCCTTTTTCTTCTTTGTCTTGATAATTTTAATTGGTTGATTGACGAAGTCACGTGATCTGTCATTGGAGGGGGGGGGGGTAATCAGAAATTCCTTACATTACATTACATCACCCCCAACAAGACATACGAAAACACCAAAAAGAAAGAAAGGAAGAAAAAAAAAAAAAATCCCCCGAAAGACCGAAAAATGCATAAATCAAAAAACCCTACTGCTAAAATTGAATCACAGACCCCAACCCCTCCGCAATGAAGGGTCTCTCTGGACTTATATTTCGCGGTGGTCAATATACTAACTTGGATTCCATTCTTACATTCATCTTATTGTCAACTTAACATCAAACAATAACAATAATTATATATATATATATATATATAATTATAAATATAAAGAACACGCGAAAAAAAACGTGAGCAGAAAATTGATCTTAACTACAACAACAAAATAAACACATCATATCAAAACACAATGAAAATTAGAATGTAACATAAAAAATGTCAATCCCTGAGGATGGTCAAGGAAGACCAAACACGTTTGGAAAAAATCTTGGAAATTATATTAAGACACTCGACCCAGCAACTAAGTTTCTTATTAGAAAAAATTGAATGAAAAATATTAAAAAGGAAAATTAAAATTCATTTTAAGAGAAATTACATCTTAACTACAACAAGAAAATAAACGCATCAGATAAAAAAAACTATGAAAACTAGAATGTAACTGACAAAAATGTCAATCCCTGAGGATGGTCAAGGAAGACTGAAAACGTTTGAAAAAAAGCTTGGAAATTAAGACACTCAACTCAGCGACTAAGTTTCTTGTTAGAAAGCAAGAAAAAATTGAATTAAAAATATTAAAAAGAAAAATTAAAATTCTTTTTAATAAAACATGTCTGAATAATGATATTCTGCCTTAATATACTGAATGGAATTAAAAATATTAAAAAGAAAAATTAAAATTCTTTTCAATGAAACATGTCTGAATAATGATATTCTGCCTAAATATACAAAATATATATGTATATAAAATATGTTTACTTATTTTCTGAATTTACTCTGGGCCACACACAACATGCAGAGAGATAATATTTTTCAAATATCAAGGAAAAAAACACTCGAAATCGTCCTTCACCCAAGGAAGTAAAAAGCTTAATGATCAAGGAGAAAGTAAAAACAAAGTCTACTCTTATGTTGTGAAATTGAGATTGGGACATTAACCTTTTACTTGAGTATGTATTAATATTAACAGACTTTTATCCTAAAAAAAGAAAGGGTTAAAATATATATCTACTTATGTCTAGTGAGAGTGAATTGATTTATAGTAATAGATAGGTTGTTTTCTACCTGCTAATTGCGTATCTAGATATCATGATTATGACGTAACTTCTTTTTTTGCTTAATTTAAATGAAATTATGCATAATGTTTGAATTTTACTTGTATTTCAATCATTCATGAAAGCACGGACTAATATCATGATCTTTGTTGTTCGTTCTTTTGTGTGTTACACATATATTAAAAGCAAGGACCTTACACCTCTTTAACCCTAACTCTTTAACTCTTTAACTTTTGAAAATCATTTAAAAAATCTCTTTACAAAAATTTTAAAAACATTTTACGGTTTCAAATTGGATATTTTATTTTATAATTAAAAAAAAAAGTTATGTTGAGAGGAGGCAGTATGTTTTTTTAATTATGATGAAAACACTAAAAAAATTTCTAAGCAATTAATTTGCAGTTTTGAACTATTTCTCATGATTTATTTAAATTCAAGAATGTTAAATTTACTTTTTGGAATTTAAACTTTTGTGGAATTTTGAACTATTTCTTAGGATTTGTTTAAATTTAAGAATGTTAAATTTACTTTCTGATATTTCAACTACCGTGGAATTTCCACAGGTTCTGCTAGTTTTGATTAATGTGTAAACAGAATCATTAACACTTACATTGTAAAAAAAAAAATCCAACCCACACGTTACTTAAAAAATATTTTATGTTATTTTTTCTCCTGAAGATAAATCATTTTTATTTTTGCTAAAACTTAAATAATAATAGTAAGAACATTAACAGAATAGAAGTGATGGTCGCGGTAGTGATTCATTTTCAGTACATGTGTAAAGTTTAAAATCACTGTAAAGTTTCCGTCTCCTTTTATTCATATACTAGAACACCCATGACCTGTTGGGTTAAATATTTAGTTTAAAATTTACTTATTTTTCAAAATACTTGAGATGATGTATGATGAATTAAAAAACTACTAATCTATGAGAGAATATTATAGATAAGGAAAATAGTCCGATTAGTATTTTTGATATTTACTCGTCGATGCAACCTTGATTAAAAATATCTACGTCGATTTTAAATTTCAAATAAAATAAAAACTTTTTATTTTCTGATGTTACTTCGTATTTTGATAAGTTAATAATATATATTTTTTCGTTTTACTAAATTTCATGGCATGCATGAAAGGGCTTATGTTTTCTCTTTTACAATTATACCGATGAAAACAAATTAAAAAATATTGGATATTGGATAAATTGGATAAATAATAATAATAATAATAATAATAATAATAATAATAATAATAATAATAATAATAATAATAATAAATAAATAAATTTGATAAATTTACATTTTTTTTAAAGAATTTTTTTTCAATTAACCCCCCAAAAAACATTTTTTGGGTTTTTGTTTTATTTTAAAAAAAATTTGTGAATATTATTGAAAAGAGACATTTCTTTTTAAATTTGATGTTTTGAAAATTTGTTAACTTGTTTAATATTTATATTAATCTATTAATTTATTGTAATCAGTAAAAATATAAAAAAACGAGTTCGAAAGAAATATAAATACAACTTTTTTCTTATTCATATTCAGATAAAAATGAAAGGATACAATAGTCAAATGCTTTAAGTGCTTTTGCTTTTTAAAACAAAAAACACTATTTACACCTAAATAATTCGTTTTCAAACAAATCATCCATAGTTCTTGTTTATAAGAAATAGATAAAAAATATCTCGAAAGTATTTCAAATGAAAAAATATCTATAAAATGTATCCTCCCCTCACTGCCCTCGAAGTTAAAAGTTGAATAAAATTAATTTTTTTGTTTTTAATTAATTCCTTTAATCAATTCATTAGCGCATATAATCTTTTGGTCTTTTTTGGGAAAACAACAATTGTGGTTTTCCTTTTCTGAAGAGTTATTCGTACAAACAGTATAAAGGGTCTCAAACAGCCAAGCCGAGCTGACTTTTATAAGCAATTTTATATAACTTATTTGTTAATATTTTGTTAATCTTGTTTATAATTTGCAATGATTTGACCGAAAATCAATCAATCAATCAATCAATCAATCAATCAATAAATAAATAAATAAATAAATAAATAAATGATAATGTTTATTTAAAAAATATTAATTTATAGACTTGAAATTGCAAAGACGTTTCAATAGTTTTCCACTCGAGTTGCTCTTCAGGAGTAATAACTCCGCAGTCACAAAATAGTGTATAGTTAAAGATCTCTTTAATTTTTGACGCATAGAAATCTGTTTCCGAATGATGATGCGTTTTAGACGTCATTTTAAGCTGTTGATCACGATATCTTTATTTGCTACATTTTTGAGTTTATGGGTTATTATTCACTCCCAAAAAGGCAACATGCCGTTAAATACAGAAGTGAGAAAGTCGCTGACCCACACAAGTCAAATAAGCAGACCAGATCATACAGAGAAGCAAAAGAACTCTCCTTTAACTTTCGGGGATGCCGTCAACGTCTCAGTAACAATCGCTAAAAGTATTATGAAAAACAAACAACCCGTACTTGTTACTATCATCAATAATGCATATCTCCCCTTTGTTTATAGCTGGTTGTGTAATACGATCCATATGAATATCCATGATCAAGTTTTATTCATAGCCTCAGATAAAAAATCTAAAATAAGATTAAATAAAGACTGGCCAGTTGTGAATGTTGTGACTTTACCCGAAGAAGCTGGATTGAGCGAAAACCAAGCTTATAGTAAAGTTGGTTATGTGAAACTTATGATAAAACGCACAGAAATACTGGATTCATTCTTGATGAATAACATTGAAGTTCTCTTGTTTGAAGTGGACTGTCTTTGGGTATCAAACCCTATTGCAGACTGCAAGGAACGTGCCAAGACCCACGATGTCCTCATAACAACTATTGCTAACAGGTCAAATACGGCCGCCGGGGGCTTCATTTATATGAAACCAAGTGAAGCGATGAAAAATCTATGGAAAGAACTAACTGAAAAAATGAGAACTTTAGGCAAAGGGATCCAGAACAAAGTTTATACAAAAGAGGTTTCAAGATCCAAGAATGATCAAACATTTTTTACACAACTTATTAAAAGCCGGTTTGGAGGTATAAAATATGGCATCCTTCCTTATAGCAGTTATACTGACGGACAGTGGTATCTCAAGAAAAAGAAAAAAAGAGGAGAATATAAACCAATTATCATCAATAATAATTGGGTGATTGGTAATTCTAAAAAAATCAATCGAGCCAAGAAATGGGGGCATTGGTTTGTGGACAATAATCGAAAATGTTCTATGAAGGCTATAGATAACGTTGTCAACAAAGGTTTATATAATACGCACTCATAACAATGCTTATTCTGGAACTTACCATCCTCAACTTGTAGGGGAAGTCGATTTGGCCCAGTGGATAGGCACTCAGACTTCAGAATCGTAGTACGCAAGTTCGAATCCCAGCTTGAGTTCAAATTTGGACTAATACCTTTAGGAAAGGTATGAATCACCATTGGCTAAATAGTGAATATTATATTATTATAAAGGGCTAAATAGTGAATATTATATTATTAAAAAAACCGTGTAAAAATATCGTAGTACGCGAGTTCGAATCCTAGTCGTTCCGTTTGCGTTCATATTTTGATTAATACTCCTGGAAAAGGTATGAATCCTCACCTTCCCTACAGCTATGGGCTAAATAGTAAATATTATGTTATTAAAAAAACTATATGTGGACCAAAAATAACGTTTACCAACAAAAAAAAAAAAAATGTTCCCGGCATGAAATGATCTAAAAAAGTTGATATGCCGTAAAATACACACAACAAATTGCTTCTTCATGAAGGGACTGTTTCTTCTTTTTACTACAATCATTTCGACATATCTTCATATATACAAAAATATTTTCAAATTCTACAAAAACCCTGAGGTTGGAGCAGTGGGAAAAGCTTGCTTTCTGGAGTCGTATTACACGTGTTCAAATCCCAGGCAAAATCCACTACATTCACTTTCAGCTGTTTTGGGCAGATGAGGCTTGTTAACTCGGGAGAGTAACTCATCTAGGTGAAGGGCAACACTGATTACAAAAGCCAAGTAAATATATCTACAAGAACTCTAAATATTGTTATTTCAATATGAAACACACAAACACACTGAAAATGCTGATTCATATAGCTATAATGAAAAAAAAAAAAAACAACTAAAAAAGCAGAAAAAACAACAAAAAAACAAACAAAACAAACAAAGCAAACCGAAACTGTTCTTCTATTTTTTATCATTATTTTGAATTTTGTTTTATTTGTTATAATGTATTATTAATTCAAAAGGTGTTTTATTTGCAAAAAATGGTATTTAATGGAAGATTTGATTTTTGCTTTTTTGTGGGAGGTATTTTTTTTCTTTTTTATATATAATAACAATTCAGTGGATTTATATATTTATATAATTCATATATGTATATGAAAAATATACATAATATGAAAAACAATAATAACAACAGCTTATAAATATATATTTATAATATAATATATATTTATAATATAATATATATTTCCTACATATACATATATAACAATTTATAAATATATATTTATAATATAATATACATTTCCTACATATGCATATACATGTAACAAATGGAAATGAAATTCCGACAATGTGAAAAAGATACATATTATGAATAACAACAATAACAACAATAATAATATATTAATTGTATATTATTACATAAAAAGCCGACGTTTAAACGTTTCGGTTAATACAAACCATTATCAAAGCTAAGATGTTTTATAGATAAATTACATAATTGATAGTAATTAACCGAAACGTTTGAACGTCGGCTTTTTATGTAATAATATATTATTAATATATTTTATGTAATAATATATTATTAATATATTATTTACATATTGTTATTGTTGTTTTTCATATTATGTATATTTTCACATTGTCGGAATTTAATTTCCATTTGTTACATATATACAGTGAGGTGAAACAAGTCTTTGGACAAAACAAAAATGTCTGTTTTTCAGCGATTTGGTATCAAACAAAACAATAAAACTTTCACATTACTAAAACACATAGAAATGAGAGAAAATAATATTTTAGAGAAAATAAGATGTTATTAAACATTTCCAAAAATAAATAGTGAAACAAGTTTCACAAAAAAAACAAACTTTTCCAAAAATGGATAGTGAAACAAGTATTTGGACAGATGTAAAAATAATGTTTAGTATTCAATTAGAATTCCTTTAATACTAATTACTGCTGTCAAACGATTGCCATAGTTTTTAACAAGTTCCTGGCGAATGCCTTACGGAATTTTTTCCTATTTTTCTTTGGCTATAGACTTTAATTAGGGATGTTTGAGGATCATTTTGTTCTAATATGTCTCTTAAAAATCCGCCACAAATTTTCAATGAGATTCACGTCTGTTGGTTGATTGGACAATTGCAAAACACGAATTCTCTTATCCTCGTACCATTTCAGAATTTCCTTCACTGTATGTTTCGAATCGCTATCTTGTTGGAACCGTCAAACACCAGACAATCCCATTTTCTCCTCAGACCTTTGCAAGTTATTCTCCAAAATATCCCTGAATTTGGCTCCATTCATCCTTCCTTCGAATATTTCTAGTTTTCCGATCCCATATGAAGAGAAGCAACTCCAAATCCTAATGTTTCTTTCCCCATGCTTAATGTAAGAAATAGTGTTCTTCATATCATATGCAGAACCGTCTATACGCCAGACATGGCTTGTATCGTTATTGCTAATTAACTCAAGAAATCTCACCATAAAACAAGACTAGACTATGCAAAAAAGTATATCAATGTAGGTACCACTTTTTATTGTTGATAATGTCATATGGTCAGATGAGACCAAAATTGAGTTATTTGGCAATAATGATACAAGCCATGTTTGGTGCGTAGACGGTTCTGCTTATGATATAAAGAACACTATCCCTACCATGAAGCATGTAGGAAATAATATCATTATTTGGGGTTGCTTGTCTTCATGTTGCATTGGAACACTAGAAATAACCGAAGGAAGGATGAATGGAGCCAAATTCATATATATATATATATATATTTATTAAACTGTATAGTAAGTTTGCCTGTATTTATAGATAAAGTGATCAATATCAGTGATAGAGCGTGTGTAGTAGATGAGCGCAAACACGGGGCCAACGACCGCGCAGGCGAGAAGCTAACAGTCACCGAAGACCGTTGACTCAGTATCTCAGTATCTCCGCTTCGTTGACTCCGCTTTAGCGTAGATACGGAGGCAATAGCCTTCGGTGACTGAACATTCTCGCCTGCACGGTCGTTGACTCCGTGTTTATATATATATATATATATATATATATATATATGAAATTGGCTGCCTGACGAAGAGAAATAGAGAAAGCGAGCGAAAGTCAGTGATTGAGTGGATGTTTGTGTGGGTTGTTTGTGGTCGTGAAAGGTCAAAGAATATTTCAGGAATAAGTGATGAAGGATGGCCATTCTAGTATTTCAGAGAAAATACGTTTGTATGTCATCCTCTTCCCCGATACATTACATTACATAGCCCTAAAAGCTCTTTAAATTCTTCCCTGATAATAGCCGTGCTTGACATTTCTTTTTGTTTTTAACTACAAGTACTTAACAAACGAATGAGTCCACTTAGAAAATATTAAATGCTTCGTTCGCAGTGGGCTTCAATTTCAAGGAATTATTTGGATATTACTAGCACATACGGAAGTCGATTTGGCCCAGCGGACAGTCAGTTGGACTTCAGAATCGTGGAAGTGGATTTGGCCCAGTGGATAGTCAGTTGGACTTCGGAATCGTAGGGGAAGTGGATTTGGCCCAGTGAATAGTCAGCCGGACTTCGGAATCGTAGGAGAAGTCGATTTGGCCCAGTAGATAGTCAGTCAGACTTTGGAATTATAGTAAGCGAGTTCGAACTCCAGGGCAAGTCGATTTGGCCCAGTGGATAGTCAGTCGGGCTCCGGAAGGGCCGATATCTCGCGTACTGTTCATATTTTGAAGTCCGACTGCCTATCCACTGGATAAAATAGACTTCCCCTAATTATATAGTCGTTTGTTTTAATGATGTGACAATCAACGTTTTGATAGGACGTCTTCAAAAGCCAAAGATGAAAAAAGCTAAAAAACATCAGCCACAACAACACCAGCCCGACTTCGAGGACCACCTCCCCGAGGTATTGCAGCCTCTTACTCCCCACCTTGGAATTTCGTATCAACAACAACAAAAACAACAACAACAACAAAGTAAAAATAATTTATATATATACAAAACAAAACAGAAAACAAAAAACAAAAGATATTGTAAAAAACAATTGATGAATGTTTTTTTGATCTGATGTTTTTATTTGATGTGACAATCAACAAAAAAACAAACTATAAACAATTAAAAAATAAATAAAACAAAACAAAAACATAAACCAAAAAATTGTAAAAAAATCCTTGAATGTTTCTTTTATTTTTCATCCTTGTCTCTCCTTCTTTTTCTCCTTCTTCTTCTTCTTCTTCTTCTTCTTCTTCTTCTTCTTCTTCTTCTTCTTCTTCTCCTCCTTCTTATTCTTCCTTCTTCTTTTTCTCTTTCTTCTTCCTTCCTCTTCTTCTCCTTCTTCTTCTTCTTCTTCTCCTCCTCATCCTCCTCATTCTTCTCCTTCTTCCTTCTTCTTCTTCCCTCCTCCTTCTCGTTCTTCACTTTTGTTTGACACTGCTATTAATTAATTACCTTGCCACCTTTTCAATAATGAAGCCGTCTATCAATGAACTGAAGTCAACGAGATCTCAAACGTGAAAAAACGAGACTTCGTGTGACACATTATCGGCAATCGTTATCTTGTCCCCCCCAACTTTTTTTGTTTTGTTTTTAAAAAAATTTTTAATTGCGATTTTTTTTCATCAGTTTAGAATGTTTGAATTCAATTGGTGTTAAGATTGATAGTTTGATGATGGCGGAAAAATACTTACTTCCACACACAAATTCATGGGAGAGGGGTTTAACACAAACACGCATTGGAATATGAGAGCTGGTAAAAAGAGACATACAAATAGGGGAGTTTTTTTAATAAATCACTTAATATTAAGACTCTCTTATACACCTATGTAAATTATCTATCTATCTATATCTCTGGTCCCCAAACTGTGGTCCGCGGACCAGCGCCGGTCCGTGAGGGTTTTCTTGACGGTCCGCCGGGAGACACTTTTTAAATTATTTTTTGTTGCATGAAATTGATAACTTTAGTCGATAACTCTCGCTGGAAATATTTCTATTTAATTTCAAAACACGTGGACGAAAAGAACCAAGAAAATAAGAAAACGTTGCTTCGACGAACTTGACAAATATTTGGATATTTGTAATGTGAGTAGAATTGATATTTATGTAATATCTTGTATTAATAAAAATATTACGCCATAAATATCTATGAAGTGTATATTTTGTACTACGTATCGTAGCAAGGATACCTGTGTTGACAGGCAGTGTTGAAGCCTTTGATTTTCGTTTGTTTTCACATCAAATAATATTGAAATACACACCACAACTTTGAGTTATATGTAAAATCATCGGATTCTTACATACAGTATTTGATGTGGTTAGTTTTATTAATTGGTCGAGCACAAATTTTGTAATCAGTGTTGCCTTTCACCTAGATGATATATCTACTTGGTCGAGCACCAACCCAAGTTAGGCACAAGACCAGTTTTACGTGCTCATTATATTCCTGGTCTTTTGTAATCAGTGTTGCCCTTTACCCAGATGATGTATATACTTAGTCAAGCACAAACCCAAGTTGTGCACAAGTGGGCATTTTTATGTGCTCATTATATCCCATGGCTTCTGTAATCAGTGTTGCTCTTCGCCTAGATGAGTTACTCTCCCGAGTTAACGAGCCTCATCTGCCCGAGACGGCTGAAAGTGAATGTAATAGATTTGACTGGGATTTGAACTCATGTAATACGATTCCAGAGACCAAACTTTTAACACTTCTGAAAGTGAATGTAATGGTCTTGTCTGGGATTTGAACTCGTGTAATACGATTCCAGAGTCCAAGCTTTTACCGATGCTCTAACCTCGCTGCCCATACATATATATTCGGTATATTTTGGCTGTGAGATATTATTATAAACCCTAAATCCTGATAACTTTTAAGAATATAAGAAAAGACAGAAAAAAAGTATATATACATATATATTTGTATGTGTATGCGAGTAAAACTACATACATATGTGTATGCGTGCGTTTACATCTGTATGTGTGTTTGTGTTGGTTTTGGTTTCCTACTGAACGTGCTGTTATCAAAGGCGAAATTAAAAGACGCCTTTTAATTGTATTTCGCAAGCTGATGACGACATTCGTCATTGTTGGTGCCACGTTCTGTTTTGGTATTTAAAAGC
The DNA here is from genome assembly GCA_036873565.1 of Xipholeptos notoides. Taxonomy (NCBI): domain Eukaryota; kingdom Metazoa; phylum Mollusca; class Cephalopoda; family Idiosepiidae; genus Xipholeptos; species Xipholeptos notoides. The sequence continues at coordinate 13,326 of JAYKTE010069099.1, forward strand.
CAAAACCAATTCTTGTAGACATAACATTAAATACAAAGCATAAAAGTCTTTATTATTTCTTTCTCTCTTGCTCTTTCTTATTCCGAAAAAAATAATAGATCCAGACATGGACGTCTAAGAGAGAGAATGGTTCTTCTATTTGAGGCACAGTCCGGTTTGTTATTTGTTTCTGTTTCACGGCATACCAACCTTTTGAGGCCATTTAATGCTGAGAACAATCATTTTTGGTAAACGTTAGTTTTTGTCCGCACTTCTTTGTTTGAATAACACAATATGCACTATTTAACCCATATCAATCATTTTAGGTGATTTAATGCCGAGAACAATCATTTTCGGTAAACCTTAGTTTTTGTCCACACTTAGTTTTTTGAATAACACAATTTGCGCTATTTGACCCATAACTGGAGGGAAAGTGGGGATTCATACCGTTTCCCAAGGGTATTAGCCCAAATATGCACGCAAACGGAACGACTGGGATTCGAACTCGCGTACTACTAAACCAAAGTCCGACTGCCTAGCCACTGGGCCAAATCGATTTCCCCACTTTTCCCAAGAGTATTAGTTCAAATATGAACGCAAACGGAACGACTGGGATTCGCTCTCGAGTACTACGATTCCGAAGTCCGACAGCCTATCCACTGGGCCAAACCGACTTCCCCCATATTTTATAAGCCAAAAGTTCCAAATGTGAAGTATATAACTAAATACTTTTCAGGTTGATCTTGTCATTGTATGGAACTCAAAACCCAGCAAATAATATCGATTGTCTTCTATTTTCCAAGAAGAGATCTTGAAACAGAATTGATAGCCACAACTTTGACATTTTCTCCATTTACACCAAGTTTCAATCACCTCTTTTTTTTTTCACTTAAAAAAATACTTGAGACTTCTTTTCAAGAAAACTCGGTAAATAAAGAAGAAAACATTTGACCAGGAGTGAACGACATTTCTCTTCAATTCTTTTAGGATTTTTTTATTATTTTTACCATGCTTCTTCTTAGTTTATTCTTTAAGAATTAAGTAAACACACACACGCACACACACACACACACACACACACACACACACACACACACACACACAC
>JAYKTE010069209.1:0-14408 GCA_036873565.1 Xipholeptos notoides
TATATATATATATATATATATGTATAAAATACCTTTATAAATATAGTTTTTATATATGTATATATATACATATATAAATACTATATTTATAAAATTTTATAATTTATAATTATATATATATAGGAAGATATTTTTAATGTGATAAATATGTTAACTTCTTTCCAATATATTGGAACACCCTATATAATATATTATGTCAAGCATTCTTTAGCTGTTTTCACCTGCATCAGGATTGAATGTGATCTAACCTCCTACATAGCTTTTACAAAGCTGAAAGAATCCATAAATTTAATATTTCATTTATGATGAAGAGACAATGAAATGTTTACTTTATCCAAGGTATGTGAAAATATAACAAATGAATATAATAAAAGTATAATGTACCAGGATATTGTCAAGATATAATTTTGTAGCAGAATTTTATTAACTGAGTTTTGGTATATTTGTCTACATTTCAAAGATTACTTTTATAGCCATGGGTAAAACTAATTAACCAATGAGATGCCAGAATTGGTATTTTCTTTTATCACATAATGTATTAAATTCTGTTTAAAATTCCAGTATTTCTTGTGTTGATTGAATGCAATAAAATGCAAACAGACTTCTTCCAGAGTGTAATATCAATATTGAATATTCTGACTAAACTATTATTCTTTTTGGTTTTGGTAATTTCATGCTGCAAACTGATATTCACAACTTGGAAACTTTTTTTTATAACCATTTTTTTCTTTTATATCAATTCAACTCAGAATTTGGACCCTTTTGTCACCTACAAAATTGGCTCTGAACTCCAGATACAACTAAAGATTTTTAATTGTCATTTTAGATAATTTGTTTGCTATTGTGAATCTTACACATGGACAGACTGAGTATGAGATACTGCAAAGATCAATATCTAACAGTGTCAAAAATGTATCAAGAATTTTCTGGAATATAATCCTCACAATAATTACACACCTTTTGGATTTCTTTTTCAAAATTTATTGACAAGTGCTAACAAATGCTATAAATGGTTCATTTTACTTGCAAAGATCTAATTACAGGATTAATTGGATCGCTAATTGCCCAAGGTGTGTACTGATTAATTTAAAAGGTGACTAGGAAATAATCTAGAATGTTCTTTTAGATTGCTTTTATTTAAAATGTCCTTTTTGTTATTTCATTAATTCTTTTGATCATTATAATTTTAATTGAAGGAATTATTCAGTTTAAATAATGAACTTAAGAATTATAGGGATTGATATTATTTCCTAAATATTATTTCACTTGTTTAATCAAATAGTCTATAATGATTGTTTATTTCTAATTTTTAGTTTAATAAGGAATCTAAACTATTTGGATAATGCTGTTAATTCTTTTAAACCAAACAATTAAAAATGAATACTTTGTGTATAAAAATACTTGATTCTATTCGTATGTATTAAAATATGGAAAAATAGACTCTAACTTCCATGAAAAATCTTTGGGTTCACAGCTTGGTCTATGTAAATGTTTCAGCTATATTAAGCCATCATCAGAATATTTTATGAATGGACATGAATTAATGTAATTGAAAAATATTAGGGAATTATATTTCTTTTGATATGTCTTGATATAGAGAGTATTTGACTGCATTATAACACATAATCCAGATTTCTACTAAAAATATTTTTAAAAATGGACAATAAAATTATAATGATAACAACTACCTTTCTATAATGTTGTAATGTAATGTCAACATCCATATTGCAGAGCCTGGTCAGCCTTGAATAAATTAGATAAAATATGGATATCAAATCTAGCTGACAACCTGAAACATTCAACTGTAGAATTGTAATGTATAGTGCCAATGCTTGGACATTGACTAGAGTTTAGACTTGATAGCACACACACACAAATTCATAGCAGCAGTGCCCAACTAAATTTCAGTTTTGTTGATCTATTGTTTAACTATCATACATTGAACGCATATTATTGGACACTGATGTCAAACAAAGCAGAAGCCTTTGAGTGAGCTAATACTCTGGAGACCATGTTATGGCTCTGCTCATATGGGCCATCCAGCAACTACCTATATTGACCAACTATGTAGATTTGAAGGTTGTTACCCTGATGACCTGGCAACATTGATGTAAGACTCAAATAAATTATGTGATACAGTTATTAATATCAGAGCTAGCTTGACCAGATGATGATGAATAGTGTTATATCATTAGAAACAAGAAACTTTCATATATAAGGTTTCAGTCTGCTTCTTTTCTTTTTCTTTATTATTCTAAATATATCTGAAAAAGGGTGGAGAAAGGAAGAGTTTAAAAGGCTGTAGTCCCAAGTAGAGTGGACAATGATTACAGCTTTTTGACTGACCTCTTCTGTCTCTTGATTAAATTCAGAGTTGTTAGATAACATCCCAGACACCTATGCAATTTGTACAACTCTGCTTCTGTCATGTGAACACACCTCATGCTACTTCCCACTCAATTTAGTCTGAAACCTTCACCAAAACATCTCAATCCTGTTTAATGTATGTGTTGACGTTGTCTTCAGCACTTCAGCCTCAACATCTGTGTCCTGTTTACCAGGTGTTGTTTTCTGAGCTCTTCAACCATAATATTGCATCTTATTTATTTTAGGTAACAAGTGTTGTCTCCAGCTTTTTGCACTGACCCATCTGTGAATTGGTTCCCCAAAAGCCACAGATAATATCCCTCAGTTCAATATCTAAATGTACAAGTAGTAAACAAAATCTCCTAAAAGCAGGTGATTTATTCACTCTAGATCAGTAGATTTGACTGTATTATTGACTTATAGAAATTTTAGTACCTTGTATTATTATAGTACTTTAGAAATTTGTAACTTCTGAAACAGGTATACTCTCAAAAGTGGATTCAGATATTTTTGCGAAAAGGTAATCAGGCAAAAAGTATCAGTTTTATTTGTAAGTTTCTATGTTTGACTTACTCTATATTTTTAGAGCTCAGCAAGCTTTTGAAAAAATAACAGAAAGATAGAAGTGACAATTGTACATGAATGGGAAAAGATTATGCAGACAGGTATTTCTGTTCAGTTGACTGGTTCACCTTTGCCTCCAGCTGATGATCAATGAAAAAAATGTTTTAAGAAGCCTGTCCCAACTTTTATAGCTAAAATAAGTAAAAAAAACAAAAAAACAAATAGTCTGGTGTTAACAGCAAATATAAAATGATGAAAATATTTTTTGGCACAACGTCTCATGAAAAAAAAAGAAAAGAAAACAATTTTTGTTTATCAGTCTATTTGTCATCCTATCCTTATAAAATTCAAATTGTGTAAAATTTCAATTTATAGTACATAGAAAGTAGCAAAGGAAGAACGTGTCACTCTATTTTTTTAATTGATTTTTTTTATTTGTATTTCATATTACATAGATTCATTAATTAATTGAAATTGAGGAATATAATTTGTCATTGAAAAACTTTATATAATTGATGCATTATTAGAATTCTGTTCCTGCATTTAATATAAATAATTGTTTTTCAGAATCCTTGAGATGAAGATTGATAATTTGAATATTTATTATGTGAACTGAAAAAGGACAAAGAATTAATCAGCCAAAACATTTTGAACTTTACAAATATAAAGATGAGGACTCTAGTCTGTATAATAAATTTAAAAATAATATATATAAATGAGTTGAAATCCTGTTAAGTTCATAGGTTAATGGCTTTGGAAAAAGTATTTAAAAAAATCAATCTCTTACAACTATCACTTAAATTATAAAAATATCATGTTTATAATTACTATAGCTATGACAGTATGCTTTTATTAAAGAATATTCTTGCCACAGACTTGACTATTTTGCTACTTTACCATTTCTTTCAACTCTGTAGTTATTAGAAATAACTACAAAACTAAAAGAAATTGTAAAATTGCAAAAAAGTCAAATGACAAATAGGGATGTGACAAGAATATTCTTTAATACAAGACTATTGTCACAGCCTTAATAATAACTACTAAACAAAATACAAGAGTTGTTCTAAAAATAATGCCACCTATTTCTAAAAGTTGTTTTTTAGGATTAGTCCCTCAACTTGAAAATTAATAGATACTATTCATTCAGCCAACTGACTCCCCAACACACAGCTCCACCCCTGCCATTCCTGAAATAATACTGTTTAAGAAAGGTGATGACACCTAAAATTAGTTTTTGGTAAAGTTATCTGCTTGTCTCTTATTAAGACACTTAACCAGACACTTGTTTAGGTCAGTCTAGTTTACAACATAAAATTCCCCTATCCTTAGTTTCTTTTTCTTTTCATTGTTTTTATTGGTATGATAATGACCATTAATTTGAATTTAAATTGCAGGGATCACAATTGTATATAAAGAATGAGTTAATTCTTTTTGTTATTAATAAAATTACCCACTGAAGACCCATTTTAAATTGTGAAATGCACAGTGTATGGGTTTACAATATTTTATACATATATATGTATATATATATATATATATATATATGCTGGTTTAGTAAAAACATAATTGGGTGATTAAAGTTATTCATCTAGTTGCCTGGCATTCAATCAAAAAGCACAATAAAATGTACAAAACAAAGTAATGGTTCTTTATGCCATCAAATATTAATATGTTCATCTATAACATAATATCTCTTACAAATATGTATGCTAATGATTAGTACTTAAATTCCTTCCTTAAATATTTATGTAAATATATACCATTTGTTAGATCAGTAATCCACCTCAAACTTTCTGAAGCAGGTCAGATTTCTTATGGTATGCCTATGTACTAGTGTTTGCAGCAACTTTGTACTGCATACTCACTAACTGGACCAATGTTAATGACATGATACTAATATAGACTAGATGGGTCCATGAAAATGACATGATAATATGATGCACTAGCTGGGTCCATGTAAATTACATGATACTTTTATTGACAAGCTGTATCTATGTAAATTAAATGAAACAATTATAGACTAGCTAGATCAATGTAAATGACATGATACAATTTACACTAAATTCTACATATTATGTCATATAAAATCATGCAAAATTAAATTTTTTAATTGTTTCATTAAAATTAGTGAAGACTAATAACACAATAATCTGTTGAATATGATAGCACTACTTTTATAATTTATACTTTTGCATAATGGATTATCATTTCCTTATTCTCTGAATGATGACTGTTATCAATTCAAATGATAGGCACCAACCAGTAGCCGCTCCACACAAATACACAAAATTATCTTTTATTGATAGAAAAAAGACACTTCAATATTCAAAAATATTTTACAACCTAACAAAAACAATATATATAAAAAAACTCTACTAAATTAATCAATCTTCGATTAGAAATCCATTTTAAGCTTTAAGGTTCTGTGAATGTTTGGATAGATATTAGCTACCCTGGTAAAGATAATATATTGGAAAAGTGTAATACCTATATAGTTGGTAAGTGCTTATGTTCACTCTCAGTTCAGAATCTTTGATTTTAAATGAATTTATTTCAAGGTTCTACAGATATTTGTAAAAAAGCATGACACATGGGCAGAAGTAGCAAACTGGAGGAGAACATACTCTCGAATACAAGGACGACTTGTATTCACCTTTATTTCTCTTAGGTAAATAAACAATATACCTTATTTGGTTTTAGGGTTTGGGTTTTATTTGTTTATTTGGTTTTATCATTTTTTGTTTCTAAAAGTTTTGAATTTTATTTGGTTTTAGTGTTGGTGTCAATGAAATAATAAAACCCTAACCATAACCCTTAAAAAAAGAAAAAATTATAAAACCAGATAAAACCCTAACCCTAAAACCAAATAAGATATATTATTTATTTACCTAAGTGACAAATGGTGAATACAGTGACTTGCTCTTTTTAGTCGCCCTTGGGTTCAAGAGTACATTCTCCACCAATTTTCTAATTATGCCGACACATGTAGGTAGGTATTAATACATCATTTGTATGTAGGAAGCAATTTCAATTTTAAAAAAGTTTTTGCAAAAGTATAAAAAATTATGAAGATTCACAATTTGGAAATACTTAAGAAACATATTTGCTTTCTCCATCAGATATGGGAGTGCATATATTTCTGTTGTGTACACAGTGTAAATCCATTTGAATAATAAATCAATTCAGAAATACAGCAGAAGAAGGAGGGCATGGTTATTCATAATACAAACATACAGAATAATACAATTATTGATATTTTTGAACTCTTCTCCAATCTGTTTATATTTTAATATTCCTTGTATTGTTCTATAAAACATATTTTTACTGTCATCTTTTTCTGTAAAGTTTAAGTTACAGCCAGTATGTATTCCTTCTACACACTCACATACACTTAAATACACATACACACACATATATTTGTCTGTTAGTTCATCTGTTTGTTACCCTTATTATGTATGAACAGGGGTTTTGGCAAAGATTTTGATAAAATAGTCCTTAGTGAAATTTTTAAAAAAAGAAAGAAAAAATCCCTATCTACAATATCTTTGGTTTAGGTTTTTTATACCAGTTCTGGATAAAACTAAAAAGATAGAGCCAATCACCTGTCCCTCTATCCATCCATCCATCCATCCATCCATCCATCCATTCCCCTACTTCCTCCCCTTCTCCTTTTCTCTTTCACGTACCCATGTATTTTCTTTTCGCATCCTCCTGCAGCCAATTATCTGCTATATCTATTGATCAGTCTCTGCTTATTTATTGAAAAATCCATATTGGTTTGCTTTTCGTCATTTCCTCTCTCTTTGAATGCCCCCTCCTATTTATCATTCTTCTCTTTCTTTTCCTCCTCCTGCCCTTTCTCTTCTACCTCCTATTGCCCCCACCCAGTTATTTTTTCTTTGTATACAATTCATTTCTTTTTCTTTTTTTATTTTATTTCATTCACATCCATAATAGTTGTATCTTAGCTATAATATATCAATACCACCATGTATATGACAAAAGTATTTTTCAAATGTAGAAAAAAACATTTTTTTCTTACTTTCTTTTTTACTGTTTTTTTTCCCTCTGGAATAATTTCCAACATCCTTGCCACTTGTAGAGCACTTTTTTTGCTTTAAGCATGTCTTATTCTATCTAAGTTTTTTGTTATTAGTATAAGTAATAATAGTTCGGACAATAAGGGACAGTTCGTTGAAGACAGATGCTTCCTACTTGTTCATCTGTATCAATTAAGTCAATTCAACTTTGCCTCTATGGCAGTAATGGCGATTGATAATCTTCACCACTTTTATGTTTTTCTTTTGGTTTCTTGAACATTTTTTTTATTAGATGGTTGTCTGTTTCATGAAAGTGTGTTTGTTTATTATGTAAAAGCATTGTTTTGATTCTAAAAATCAAAATTAAAGATCTGAATCTATCAATTTCATTAGTATAATTCTTCATTTTTGATATTAAAAAAAAACTGACATGAATCTGAGCAAGCTAAAGAACTGGTACTCATTAGCATTTAAAGATATATTCGCAGGATTACTTGGCTTTATTTCAGAATTAGAAACTGCACAATGTTATTCATCTTTTGAGGAAATTTATTACAAAATTTCAATTACTGCAGTTCTAAACCAGTTTTTATGAGTTGGGCGAGATCCTTTATTTCTAAGACTTGTATACTTTTTCAAATAAATAATCTCATTGAAATAAAACAACTATTCCTTTTTAGTTTTAATATTGATTGTACGCATGTTAAGTATAACAATTAAAGAATAGTATAACACAATCTAAACACATGAATATTAGATTACAAAAGGACTAATTTAACATTATTAAGCATGAGAAAAAGAACTAAAATATTTTTTGTTCTCATTGATAGAACATCAACAATAAAAAATAAAATAGTCAATCCCTGGAAGTGGTTTAAATTTAATTAGATGTGAAGTCAAAATTAAAAAACTACTGATCCTTCATATTTTTAAATACAAAACAGCTGCAAAGATTACTAATGAGCTAAATATAGAACTTTAAGATTCTTTAATGTTTAATTAAGAATCATTGCTTGGAGTAAAAAAAGTTGTTTGAATCTAGAAGAAAAAATCTAGGATTAAAATCTTTAAAAAATCTAAAGTATTCGAGTGAAATAGTAACCTGTAGTAAAATGCAATAAATCTTTTTCAAAAAGATAACAACTAAAGCAAATAAGAAGATTCAATATTTTCAAATTGGAGAAAGAAAGGATGAAAGAAATAAAAATGGATGATGTCCTATATTTTGCTCTAAACAATTCAGTTGGAAAAAGTGAAGCATGCATTTTTGTTTCCACTCAATAAGTGAAAAGTTACTTCTTCAGCATTTTTATGCTTTTTGAAATTAAAAAGTACTATTTTCTATTAACCATTTCTAATTACCATTATTCATTTTTCTATCTCTGGTAAACAAATTGTTAGGGTAGTTCCAAAAGTGATTTTTTATTCCACCCAAATGGATCAGTGGGCATTGCAAATTTCATTTTTATGATGACTGAACTTATGCATTTATCACCAGAAAATTTAATCTGTCTGTTACAGATATTGACAGGGTGAGACTCTAACCAACCCCAGTCATGGACGTGCAGAAACAGAGAGGCATCATTGAATTCTTCCATGCAGAAAAAATTGCACTGATCAGCATCCACTGGCACCTGTAGAATGTTTATGAATTCCATGAAGTTGATTTCAGCACAGTTAGGAGATGGGTTTGTCGAGTTCAGAGTGGTTACAGAAATGTGAGTGACAAAGTACACTTTGGATGTGAAAATGGACTACATCATTCATTGCTGGCAAAAGTGTATTGAAAGTTCACAAGTTCAAGAGATACCTAAAGAAAGCCACATCATCTGAATTGTTGAGAAGATATTGAGGATAAGCATAGAAGTCTGAATAACTCGAATAAGGATAAATTTGAACAGTTATTAAACTTGACTTCAAACCTTTAAAAGATTGAATGAATATAAATTAAAATATATATATATATATATATCTGTATCATCAAAATATCTAGTAATAGCAAATGGTATGTACATTTAAAAATCTATTAATTTAGACATAGAACCAAATAAAAATATGAATAAAAAGGGTGTTTCAATAACTTGGACAGAAGTTAACATATTTATAAATATGTTAACTTCTGTCCAAGTTAAATATGTATATCTTTATGTGTGTTTATGTGTATGTGTGCACGTGCATGCTTATACTCATGTGTACTCACACAAAGAGAAACACACACATTAATATTATGCAAATAGTATCTAGTGGAAGATTTCCAGGCAAAGGATTCATATGAAATCTGTGCTCAAAAGTGAGCCTCATTAGCTACAGAGCTTCCCGTTCTAGATGGCAACCACAAAAAGAGGTGAGATGGGTACATACAAGTGTAAAATCTACACTATGGAATTTAAAACGGGATTTCTGTGAGAAGAATTGTAAAACTGGATAGGACTATTGAGCCACATACCAAACCATTTGCAAACAGCCATAGTGTAAAATTGGCCAACTTTTGTAAGGATGTACCAGTTCAAATATAATTTTAAAAAACAGCAGAACACAGATATAGATGTATTAGGCCAACACTGCAATCTTTCAGTTAATTAAAACCATCATCAGGGTGTATATGAGTAAATTTGTATTCACAGATTTATCAAATAAAAGAGTATTCATATATAAAAATATTTAAACATGTTTTATTAAAAGGAACAGAGATCTTCTGTCTACTTATTTTTCTTATTTTTTCTAATTTTTTGATAAGTATCCTAAATCAGATCCAAATGAATTCAAGAATATACTCTGATCCCTGTATCTTCAGACTTCTCCGAGTCCATCTTCAGGAATGGGTGTATTGCTTTTCTTTTAGATTATGTATAATGTTTATTGATGTATAATGTTCCTTGTAGGATATTTAATGATGTAGTTTTGCATTATAAGAATTATTAGAAAACAAATTAGTAATTGAAAAATATTTTTAGTACTAACAAACAAAATACATGAATATGTATTACATTCAGCTAATCAATCCATTTTCATAGTTTTAGTTTTATTAGACTGTATTAATGTGCAGTAAGTGTATTAATCAGTAGCAATGGGTGCAGGATAAATTTTCAGAACTAAATATGATTTGGGGCTTCTATAAGTACAAAAGTTGAATTTTAATTCATAAATGCTGGTTGAGTTGTTATATATTTAAGTTTATTGTCAATTATGATCTACTTTAGAAAATAAGTCTAAAATGAAAACTGCCTCTAGCTATTAATCCTAATTGCAGGTTTTCTGCTGCAGCATTCTGATGAGATCGCACAGCTCTCATTTAATTAACAACTTTTGATTATATTTTTTCTCTTTTTTATCATCTTGTGGTTTCCTGATTGGAAATGTTAAAAGACTTAAATAATCAGTTTTGTTTGATAAAGGAATTCTCTCATATTTTTTTCTTTATCTTCAACCAGAAACCACAAATATTTTTTGCATTAACTGTATGTGATTAAATCTCTAATGAAATTTTAATTATGAATCAGTCACAGTTTTAGCATTAAATGTTAAAGTTATGTTTTTTCTTAGTCTAACTTATGAAAAAGAAACTATTTTTACTTCAAAATATTAGTAAATTATTAAAAAATTGGTTTGTGTATTGAATTTTCAGGCTATGGTTCTCAACTTTTTATTGTAATCTCGTCTGTGTTTTAGCTCATGAACTCTTTGGTCATCTTCAGGTAAATAAATTTCTTAGGAAACTTTAAAAAAAGACTTATAAAATAATAGGTTAGAGGTAAAAAATTAGGTTTATAAGTCTTCAAAATTCAATCATTATTTTCTCCTTGGCCCAGTGGCACAATAGATAAAGGCATTGTGTTCTAACCAAAGTTGAGTGTTTCACTCAAAGGCAATAATCTTTAATCTTCACTTACTATACTATGTAATACTTATGGGTCTAAATCATCAACATGGTATCAATGGTACCATTCAATTTATTTGGATACCATGTAATTTATGCAGGTTCAACTGGTCATCATATCATTTTAACGTACTACACCATGCAATTTATTTGGATATAGCCAGTAATATACTAATTTTAAGTGATGTAATTTACTAACTTTTTGTATAAACAATATTGGTTTTTATCTGAGAACTTCCAAAAAATCACTTATGCATCCCATCATTTTATTTGGTTTTCTTTCTTTAACACTTGGATTACAAGTATCCAGTGCTACAATATTTTGGTAAATTTCACCAATATACAAAGTCTTAACAAAATTCCATTTTTTTTTCATTTCATCAGATATAAAAACATCAAAAGAAAGCTACAGTTATCTAGTTTCTAATAAAAAAAAAGTTTATTGAAACTCTAAACAGATTTTATTTTAAAAATTGTTAATTGTCATGCAAGTCAACATTTTTTTTTGCAAAAAGCCAAGAAAGATAACTTGTCTTAGGTAGGTAGGAAATAGTTTTTCAAAAGATAAGATATCTTGTTTTTGACATCAATGTTTTAATGATTGTTTAAGCAGAGAATTTACTACTATAAAAAAATATATCTGAAAGTAAATTTTAAAACAACCCCAACTTCTTTAGCATTTCAGTAACCGAAAGATACTTCTCCAAAATAAGATACACTGAAAAGCTCAGCATGACTTTGTCTAATTTAACATCAATTTCTTTAAAAATAACATTGAACTATATCGGTAGTCACTCAAGGGTGTCTATAGTGTAGTATTGTTTTTGCAATTGATTTTTCTTAAAGCCAAATATAGAGAGGATTTTTACTTGCTTCATCTTGATATATCTTGATACATTTTACACCAGCTTTTTCTAACATCAATTAAGATTACCAAACAGTATATTTTTTAAGATACACTGTTATAGTTAATGACTAAAATAGATTGAGAAATGTTTTGTCTCTTATATAAACATGGTCCAAATTTGAAGTTCGAGAAAGTTCCTGTGTTTGACAAAGACATTCATGAATTTAACAAGACATATCAAAAGAAATCTTTAGGAAAGTAAAATTTACAGTAAATATCAATAAATGACATTAGAAAATACACTCTATTTCATGTTTAATATATATGACAATAAATAAAATATGAAAATGCACTCTATTCCAAAATTAGTGTTTATAACAACGAAGAAGAAAAAAAATCCACCCTATTAGAAATTTAGCATATATAACAATAAAGAAAATACGAAAATGCACTCTATTCCAAATAAGTATATATAACAATAAAGAAAATATGGAAATTCCCTCTATACCAAAAAAGTTAGTTGAAATTAAAAATCTTCTGAAATAATAAATATGAAGACAATAAATATTGAAGGATGTTAAGCCAAATAATTGGAGAAATGATAAAGTAAATTTCAACATATCTAATGATCTAGGTTATTGCATTCATAATTTTAAATTCAAGAAGAAAAAGATTGAAGGAAGGAAATAAATTAGTTTAAGCAATAAAAATTAATTTATCTATTTGTTTAACAGAGGATGGTTTTTTAAAAATTGTTTTAAATAGGCATGGGAGAAAGATTAAAGGTGCCCAGGCATACGTGTATGTGTGGGAATAATAAAAGTAATAAATTGAACCAATCAACATTCAGCAGTGCCTGTTAAATATTTATGAAGATGATGCAGTTGATGGCATCACAGTTAGGAGATGGGCCCATTGATTTCAGAGTGGCAACATAAATTCAAGTGACAAAGCGGGCTCTGAATACAAAAATTGGCCACCTCATTCATTGCTGGCAAAACCACATTGAGAATGGTGGTGACTCTGAGTAAGATAAATTCTTAAGCACAAAAGATCACTCAAAATAATGGTATGACTTTTGTCTTTGTAGCTCTTCAACTTTTAAAAAATAACTTTAAAACATTGGTGACATTACTTTTGGAATGACTCTCACATCTCTTTTGTGTTTGTAGATGCATTTGCAAAGGCAATGAGATGTTTCTCCAAGATAACAATCCAAGATACAATTCTCAATTCAGATAGAATAAGATGACAATAAAGGAATGACTAGAGCATGCAAATTATATATTTTACTTTAGAAACTAGAATGAGATTATTTGTAGAGTTGTAAAGGTAACCAGAGATTTGATGATTCAGAGTTTGAACTTAATTTTAGATGAGAGGACAATGAAAACCTTGCTCATAAGGCAGAAATCCCAGCTTGCTTTATGAATTGATTAATGAGCTATTACTGCTGTCATTTTGTTTTTTAATGAATTGTTTCTAAATTAGGAATTTTGTGCTTATAGCCTTGTGTTAGAGCAGGTACACTAAATGCAATTATAGCTCTTGACAACTGCTTGTTACTTACAGATTATCATCAAAATCCCAAATAATAGTTTCTATCAAAGCACAGTATTTCTTCTAATGAGGCAATTGTAGATTATTATTTATTTATGTTTCAATACAAAAAACATTCATAATTAAAACATGCACCCTTTTTATCTTCCTCTATTTAAGAATATAGGGAATTCTTATCGTCAAGTGCTAATGGCTTTAGTGGGAAAATCAATTAACGCAATTTGTTCATGGTCACAAGGAATGTCCTTATCACTTAATTATCTCCATGCAAAGGAAATATAGCAATATAGCAAAGATGGATTCCTTGTTTATTTAGAGACAATTGTCACCTTTAGCTATTTCTAATTACTTCTTTGTTACCATTTGGTAAATCGGTATTTGCCTCTATAGACTGTGCACCTTAGTGGTATCCATAAAATAGATGAATGCTTTTAAATTGATCGTTTAAAATATTTTAAGAAACATTAGAGAAAGATGCTATGTTTTGTTTAAGGCAGATCAATATTGACAGATATCAAATATTGAGAACTATTATAAATATCTATAAGAAAAAGAATGATAATATAGAGTACTGTGATAAAAAATACAACATGGCTGCCATTTTTTACTGCATAAATCGGGTAGTGAATAGTGATAATTCATAATATGATATCATTGTAATGTGAAACATATTTTTGTGATGTCACACTATTACCAAGATTGCCATAATTTTGATAACATGTATTCACAAGCAAATGATAAACATTCATTACATCATAGTCATGTGCTTCAAACTTCAACTCATATTTTCAAACTTTACAAAAATTTAAAAACAATATTATGCTATATTCAGGATTTTTTGCTTGTTCTGAAAGCTATAAATAATATTCCTGTCTGTTCTTCAGTAATTTAAAACCAGAAACATTTAAACAAAATAATCACTATTCTCCTCTGTGAAACTAATCAAAGTCCCACAAATTGATGGTGAATAAGTATTAGCAGCTGAATTATCAAATAGATATCAATTATCTTCAATATATCCATGACTCAGCCACCTCTAACCACTTCCTGGTTTCAAACATTATCATACCAAATATGGGGGAAGTCGATTTGGGCCAATCGGTAGGCAGTCGGACCTCGGAATCGTAGTACGCGAGTTCGAATCCCAGTTGTT
>JAYKTE010069319.1:0-14408 GCA_036873565.1 Xipholeptos notoides
CTGTTTTCCAATTAATAGCACATTTAAAATTGTTGTTGACAAATAGTTTTCATTGCATTAAGACTTTTAATATCCATTTTTACTATAGTTTTCAATGGTGGACTCTATTTCTATTGTTTGTGTTGACTAACCGTAATCTCAATCCGAAACCTAATCTCAAACTAAATCTCAACCCTAACCCTAACCCTAACCCTAACTCCAAAGCAGACCCGAATGCCATTAAATGGCTATTGTTATTTGCAGACATTTGCGCCTATTATAAAATGCTTTTGGCAAACGGCAATACTTTTCCGTTCGTTTTTGATCATATATGGCTAAAAATAAAATATTAAATTGTAATAAAATTGGCTGAGTGAGTGGCTGAGTGACATTGTTGATTGTTTTTAACGTATCCGGCCGGAGTTGGTGTTGATTCGAAAAATGTCGCCTAGCTCACTGAAGGGAAGCTGGTCCCTCAGGGTTTATATACGGAATGAAATTTGGTCGGGTTTCAGCGCGAAATTTTGGCGCGATGTCGAAAAATTTCGTCACGTGTATTCATAGTAACCTACTGTTTGGTGTTGTGCTAAATTGACAGTAGGTTACGATAAATTACGCAAAACTAATGATTTGCTACAAAAATCAACCTTAATCTTAACCCTAACCCAAAAGGTAAATTATTTCGATTTTTGATAATGAACATTGTTGTTTAAAAAAAAAATTCAATTTTTGTAAAATAAAAACTACGTCGGTTGATTTATTATTTTTTTCAATTTTGTTTTAATATAATCATAATTAAAAGAAAATCAATTGAACCAATTGAAATTTTAAATAAAAATGTAAACATTCCGTGTTTGAGTGATACATTTTAATGCACTTTTATATATAAAGTAATTCAAATACATTTTCAAGGCAATAACTTTGACTATATTTGTATAGCAATAAATTCGAGATGCGTGTTACAAAGCGCATCCCAGACAGGAAAATGTACCCCCTCGTTAATCACTTGCAGAAGTGCTTAGAGAATTGATGTAACTATGTGGACAAATTCTAGAGCACAAAAGCTCGCTCGTCTTAATGACAAATCTCCCGTATTTGTAGCTCTTTAACATTAAAAAAAACTTTTGGTGGCACTACTTTTGGAACGATCCTAGTATTTTAATTTATTTTGTATACCTGATATGAGTTTATAATATTCCATGGCATATTTTCTACAAATTGGTCATTGCTTTCAAAAATCCCCAATTTTTCTTTACATAAAAATATACAGGTGTTTTTTTAATTACTCTGCTCTATTCTATTAGAAATACATCAGCTAGGTACAATTTTTCTTCTTTTTTTTTTAAAGGCATGCCATTTTATAATTCAATAATGAATGATTGTTTGCTTCAGATAAAAGTTGGAAATGTGGACAAATAAACATAAGGTTTTTGCAACGAAAGCTACGTAAAAAGTAACGAGTCGCTAAAAATGGACATCACATGAAAGATATCATATTCCACATTTAACTTTATAAAATGGCAAACCCTTTTTAATATATAGAAGAAAAAATTATCTCATTTTCCATAAAATATTATATTTTATGATTTCTTTTGAAACACCTGCCGCTTTCATCCCGACCCCTGTACTTTAACCAATCTTCATATCACTGTATCAACAAACCCAGGGTTTTCCCTCGCTTGTTTTGCTATTATGTCAATAAAAATATTTTCTTTCTACAAACTCTTCCCACAAAAAGAATATATCAAAAAGATCAGATTTTCCCACAAATTTTATACTTCTATAGAATCTATCCAAAAAATTAAGTTTTAACTATTTGTCTGTAAAGAATAAGTCCGCGGAACCAGATTTCTTTTTCAAACAAACGGCTTTCCCAAAATGCTTTGTCGAAACCAGATTTCTTATCAAAATTTTTTTCTGCAAAAATTTTTTCCCAGATAAGAAAATAGGGTTTTTTGTGCCATCTAAACCAACAACCAATTAACAAAAAAGTATTTTTCACATAATGTTTTGTTTTTAGAGTGCCTTTTCGTCAATTATAGTCATGCCAATACCCCTGCTCCATTTCTTTACCAGTCCACCAAATGTATCAAGATGACTAAATTGTGGTCTTTGCCATTCTGATTATTAACATAATTAGAATGAGACAACCGACAGACTAACGGACAGACAAATCTAATATAGACTGGTACCTATACTTGTGCATAAACATCCTTTGAAGGCTAATATGAACCCAAGCCGCTACTTTCCACTAAATATCTAACTATGAAATCAAAGAACTGATTACTGCCTGGTAACGCCCGCTTTATTCTGCCTGCAGGAAAAGTGGGGATTTCTTTCTGCAGCAGACCTAAAGATTATGATTTGTGGAAACTAAAACAGCCTCTGCTTCGCTTCCCTGAAAAAAAGAATGAAACCCGAAAAGACTTCCAAGAATGACCGCTAAAAATGATTCTTTAGTTCATGTTTTTAAAGAATTATCTGCCTTTTTTTTTTCTATTTTCGTATTTTGTAATGTGTCATTTTCATGAATTAGTCGTTGGCTTTGGGTTCATAAAAATGCTGAACCATTCATGTCTCCTTCAGGGCATAATTTCAGATCATCACTTTCTAATATTCTGAATAAAAGCTGATGTTTTGAGGTACAAAACAGTAACAACTGGTTGATTGGTCTTGATTCACGGCATATCATCATTCATTTTTTATAAACATTTTTCTTCCATCACCAAGTTGTTAGAACAGTTATTACACTATTAAACTCCATAGCTGAAATATATAAGAGATATTCATACGTATTTCTTTTGTAATCAAGTTGTTAAAAGAACAACAGTTATACTATTTAACCTATAGCTGGGGGAATAAGAGGCATTTACACACTTTCCCAAGAGTATTATTTTAAAGTAATTCTTTTGTAATCAAGTTGTTAAAATAACAACAGTTACACTATTCAACTTATAGCTGGGGGAATAAGAGGCATTCATATTTTTTCCCAAGAGTGTTAAGCCACATATTTAACCTATAGTCGAAAGGAATAAATATTTTTCGATGTTTTGATGGAGCTGATATCTTCAAATTTCTGAACTGCACCCCGAAGACTTCTCTATTATAGTTTCAGGAGTGATACATGAATTATTATTTACAAGATAAAAACCCTAGTTGGAGAGTTACATTCACTCTTTTGGCAAATACCTATTAGAAAGTTATATCGGTCACTGTGAAAGGATGAAGTGCGTAGGGATGGGGAGCAGGGAACCCTCTACTTGACAGTTCTGAGTGGATTTGACTTCTCATGTTCATAGCAAGAGTCAATGACCAACGTATTTATTATAGCACCCAATATTCTTAAGTGGTCATCCATCTAAATGCAAAACATGCTCAACGTTGCTTAACTTCAGTAATATGACCGGAATCGGTGTTTACATCGTGATTTGACCATATGAACTACTGTTCATGTTAAGAGCCAACAAACGGGCCGTTTGTTACTGTACCTGGTGGTCACTAATCTAAATACTGAACAGGCCCAATGTTGCTTAACTTTGATGATCAAAGGGACCAACATGATTTGACTGAACATGATGTTTGGGTTTCAGGTAAAAACGTCCACTTGCAAAAATGTCAAATGTAAAAAGGTTCAATGCAACAAAATAAACCATCAAAAAGTCCAAAGCAAAAAGACCCTATGCAAAAAGTTCCAATGCGAAAAGATCTAATCCAAAAAACAAAAAAAAAAACAATGCCGAAATGTCCTATGCTTAAAACATCCAAACGTAAAGATTTCCGCCCCCACCCTCCAAAAAGAATATCCCAGAAACTTTAATTAATTCAATTAATTGAATATATCATTTGTATTACAGGAAAGACAGGATATTAGTTTCCGTTAATGAGTCAAAAGTTATATCTGATATAGCTAAAATTCTAATAGCCCAAAAGTAGGCCATTGTACCCCCTGTCCATTGTGTTCTGTTGCCTTCAATTGAATTACGAGTCAAAAGAATGTCAAGCAAGATTTCGAAATTTTAACTGGATAGAAAATTGAAACTGCTTTTTAAATTAACTATTTTTTATTTCACGTTCAGGATTAGATTCGGACTAATACCCCTCTCTCAACCAATGTGTGGACGAAAGAAAGCCGATTGTAAAAAATAAACTGTTCACTGTTTTCATTCACCAAAAAAACTGAAATGCCTTTGACAGAGAGTTAAAGTCATACAAAGTATTAATAAATAAATGTGCTTTCTAGTATTGAACGACCGTAAGTATTGGCTTGTTATAAAGTTGGATAAGTTATGAGGTATAGTTATTGTGAAATATAAGGTCATTTTGATTTAGACAAAAGTGGTTCTAATTCAAGTAAAAAACCTTTTTGTAATAAAAGAGAAAAAGAAATGAATAATTCGAACTGCGAATATCAGCTGGTTAAACAGTCCAACGAAATTTTCTTTCAGCAGCAACAGCAGCTGCAACAGCAGCAGTAATTCAAGGCAAATAGTAGAAGTAATGATAATAATAATTACAATAGTCATCATCATCCTAAACTGTAAATCAACTCGAGGAGAGAGTCATGTGCTCTCAGCAGGGTAGTCAGAACAGTAACTGAAGACCCCAGTTCTGCCAAGGGGATTATATAATAAAGTTTATATACATTTTCTTTTCTTATTGGTCCATTTTTCTAAATTCCTGGGTATAAATGGAATAACTCGAATCATACCCCATTCATTGTATCAAAAATATTGATACACCCTCTTTTTTGGTATAAGGGTATAATACGCCTCCCGCCAAAAAAAAAATTTAGAAAATAGGTATCAAGAAGTTGAGTAAACTATAGTATTATCGAGAACACATGTAATAGTAGTATTAACTACAGGTAGAACCGTTTAGTCAAGATTTTTTTTTTCTACTCATTCTTTGCCCTTATCTCTATCTAGACTTGTATTTATAGAGAGGGAAACGTTCATGATAATAATGATTAGTAAGTCCACCATAACAAAAACAAAATTACCTGATTTATTAAAAATAAAAGGAAAATCGTTCTGGTATTAAATGACCATAAGGTCAATTTGCATTTAAACTAAATTACTCAAACCAGTAAAAAAGATGAAATTTTAAAATAAGAAAATCTCTGATTCCAATGAATTATATTTATACAAATAAAATAGCGATGCACCTTGAATAACTATTGCTATTCTTGTTCATTTACAATCTCTTTAAGACCAGAAAATTATATTTTAAGATGTTTTTTCGGTCTTAAATGACGGCAACAAACCTTTTTGCTTTGAAAGAGAGCGATTAAACTAAAAAAATATCAGGATTTGGGTATTAATTGACTGAAAGGATTGATGCGCCCTGAAACTATACAAGAAAACTCATTACAAGACAAACCCTTCATCTGGCGTTTAGTTATTTTTCTTTTTCTTTCTTTCTTTTTTTATGTGTTTTTGTATTTAATTCTTTCTATATCTCTCAGGGAATTCCGTTTGGGACTGTGGAGTAGCCCTCAGACTTTGGAATAGTAATACGCGAGTTCTAATGCCTAATCCTTCCGTTTACGTTCATATTAGGACTAATACTCTTGAGGAAGTTAAGCATCTACCCATTCCCTCGAGCTATGGATTAAATAGTGCATAATTGTCTCATTCAAAAAATTACAAGTGGACAAAAGAACTTTTTATCAAAAATGAATGTTCTCAGCATTAAATGACATAAACAGGCCGTAAAATAAAATAATCAAACAATAAACGACTCGAAACCCTCAGGAGTTTTTCATCCCTTATACTAAATGTTTCCGAACCGTGAAATAAAAATTTTGAAAATCTTAAAGAACACTACAGACAAAGTTACGAACGTAAAAATAGTACCTCTCACTCTTTAACACTAAAACTACCCCTCCCTTACCCTCTATATATCTCCCTTCCCCTCTATATATCTCCCTTCTTATCTTTCCCTCCCACTTTCTACACACTTTCTTAATTCCTCTCGTTCATTCCATCTTTCCTTCTTTTAAACCTCTCACTCTTCCTTCCATCTTCCTTCATTTCATTTCTCTCCTGTTTTTCCCCTTTGTACTTCCCCTCATTTACTCTTTGCTCCCCCTCTCACTTTCTTTCTTGCTCTTTTCCCTTTTACACTCTCATACCCCATTCTTTCTCTTTTGGAATCCTTTTGATGTTTGTCATGTTTAGATGAGGCTCTTTGATTAGGCGGCCAAGATGTAATTGGAGAAGACGACCAGAAATTACTCGCTTATCTCCCCCTTAATTTAGCCAAGAATCACGGCTAGATGGCGCTGGCTTGGGTTGGCGGTTAAACATGGCTGACATTCTTGGTGGATAAACTAATTCTCTCTTTACTTCGTCCATCTTTTTTATTCTAGTTGTATTTCTTTTCTTTTGCATTTCTTAAATTCTATTTTAAACTCTCTTTCCTGATTCGTCTTTTTTCTTTCTTTCGTTCGTTGTTACTCCTTTACTTTCTTCTTTCTTTCTTTTTATATTATATTTTGTCTTTCTTTCATTCTTTCTTTTTTAATGTTTTTTTCCTTCATTTTTTTTCCTTTTTTGGTTTCATTTGTTCTTTCTTTTTTCTTACTATCTTTCGGTCTTTCTTTATTTTTTCATTTTCTTTAGCCTTTTCTTTTATTCGATCTTTCTTTTATCTTTTCTTTCTTTCATTCTTCCTTTCTTTCTTTCCTTTCTAATTATTTTCTTTCGTTTTATGTCATTTCTTATCACAAATTCTTTCTGTCTTTCCATCTCTTTCCTCAATATGCTGTAATACAAAACAAAAATAATTCCATTTGGGTCATATCTCTTATTTCTATTATTAACGATGATGGTAGTATAATAATAATAATAATAATAATAATAATAATAATAATAATAATAATAATAATAAGGAAGATTATTAAAATGATGAATGTCTTATCACTTTTAATGATAATCAACATCATATTATCGATTATAATAATGCCGACGACGATGATGATGGTGGTGGTGTTGACAGTGATGGGGATGATGGTGGTGATGGTGATGGCGGTGATGATGATGATGATGATGATGACAATGATGATGATGATCATGATGATGGTGTTGGTGTTCCTCGTGACCACCTTATTGTTTTGTAATCTGTTCATTTTGAGGTGTCAACAACTTGTGCCCAGAGGCCAATTGCTATTTCAAGTCCCAACGAACTGATAGGACGTAAATTTTTGACTTTTGGCCTAACAAGCCGAAAAGTGAAACTGGGTAGGGTGAAGCTATGATTTGGCGTATAGTGGCAGGTGAAATGTGGGCTTAGTTGGAACAAGACAATACAAAAAGAAGAAATCACGAAAATAAAGAGGAAGAAAGAAGAGGAAGATGAAAGGAGAAGAAAATAAGGAAGCAAAAGAAGGAGAAGACATGAAGAAGATGATGAAGAAGAAGGAGAAATTAAAAGAAGAAAGAATGACGAAGAAAGAAAAAAGAAGACACAAGGAAAAAGAGGAAGAAGAAAATAGAAACAGAGAAGAGAAGAGGAAGAAGAATGAAGAAGAACAAGATAAACAAAAAGAAAAAAAAAGAAGAAAAAGAAATAGAAAATAATGCGAAGAAGAAGAAAATTAAGAAAAAGGGGAAAAAGGAGGATTTAAAAGAGGAAGCAAGAAAAAAGAAAGAAGAAAAGAAAGAAGATGAAGAAGAAGAATAAAGAATATAAAAATGATGGTGAAAAAAAGTTGAAAAAAGATGCAAAATAGAAAATTAGAAAAAGAAATAAAAAGAAAGAAGACAAAAGAAAGCTAAAGAATTTAAAAGTAAGAAAGAAGAGAGAAGATATAATACAAATGAAAATAAAGAACGAAGAAGAAAAACGAATGATGGACATGGAGAAAAAAAAGACAGAATATGTACATGAATGAAGTAAAGAAGAAAAAGAGACAAAGACAAAACAAAAAAGAAGAAAATAAAAATAAAAGGAAGAAGAAAGTGAAGAAGAAGGATGAAGAATAAGAATGAAAATAAGAAAAATAGGAACAAAGAAAAAAGGTAAAAAAGAAGAAAATGCAGAGAATTAAAAAGGTAGATGAGGAAATAAAGAAAGAAGGAAAAAAGGAAAAGAAAACTTATTAAGATGAAGAAAAAAGAAAAAATTAAAATGTAGTAGAAGAAATATTAGAAAATGAAGAAGAAAAGAGACAAGAAAAGAAAAAAGATATAATAGAAAAAGTGAAAGAAAAGAAGAAAAGAAAAAATGAAGAAGAAGAAATCTTAGGAAAGAGGAATAAAGTAAGAAAGATAGAAGGAAAGTACTAAAAAAGAAGGAAAAGGGGGCGAAAAATAAGAAATGAAAGAAAAAGAAAAACATGTAAAGAAAGAAAGAAAGAAGTTCCAATCTATTATTTTCCCGAGAAACAAAATAACTTTAATTTCTAAAATGAAATCAGTTTTTAAAACCAAATTTGGGGGAAATGAATTTGATTTTATGATAGATTGATTAAAAAATAAAATGAATGATTTTTTTAGCGAAGGAAATTTTCCTTGAGTTCAATTTGGATTGTTTAAATGCTGTATTGATATTCGAATTGGGTTGGATACTTCCTTAATGGGGGACATGGATCACATGCATTCAATATTTTAGACGTTAAGGGAATATTATTAGGAACAACAATTTCTGAAATCTAAAACAAAAGCTTTGGATTATGATTGATTTTTATAGTCAATAATATTAACAGATTCTTTTATAAAGATCAATTCTAATGCATTTTTACAACAGTAAATTCTAATTTATCTTCAGTGTAATGAATTTTCCTTCCTTCTATATAATAAGTAAATTCTAATGCATTTTTATAACAATAAATTCTAATATTTTTTGCAGCAATAAATTCTAATGTATTTTATAGAAATAAATTATAATACATTTTCATAGCTATACATTCTAATGCATTTTTATTGTAATTATTTCAAAGCATTTTTATTGCAATACATTCTAATGAATTTTATAGTAATAAATGTTAATGAGTTTTGATAGCCAAAATTATAAGGCAATTTATAGCAAATAAATTGTAATGCATTTTAATAGCAATAAATTCTAATGCAGTTTATAGAAATACATACTCATGCATTTTTATAGCAATATATTTTAACGCATTTTATAACAATAAATTTTAATTCATTTTATAGCATCAATTTATAATATAACAATAAATCATATTGTATTTTTAAAGAAATATATTCTACTGCACGCTTATAGCAATAAATTCTTCCAAAAGTTATGCTTCTATATTTTATATAAAAGGTTCGTTCCAAAAGTAATGCCTCTTTATATATATATATATATATATATATATATATATATATGGGAGTGGTGTGGTCCCAATATGGATCGAATGAGATTACAAATTCGATTGTTTTGATGACCGAAATTACGCATTTATGACGTGAAACTTTTATCTCCCAGTTGCAGATATGATACTCTAAAAAAGCAACCCTTGTCGTTGACATGCGTCAGAAGCAGAGACGCGTAATTGAATTTCTCCATGCAGGAAATATTGAACTGATCAACATTCACCGGCGCCTGTTGAACGTTTGCAAAGCCAACGCAGTTCGTTTCTGCTCAGTTAGAAGATGGGTTCGTCGATTTCAACAGTGATTTAAGTGCCAAGCGTGCTCCGGGCGTGAAAATAGCTTGCCTCGTACATCGCTGGCAAACCTGCATCGACAATGGTGGTGAATATGCAGAAAAAAATTCTGGAGAACAAGAGCATGCTCATTTCCGTATCTTTTCAACTTAAAAAAAAAATAAAAATTGGTAAAATTACTTTTGGAACGACCCTCGTCTAAATGTTCTCTATATCAATTCAAAAGTTGATTGCGTTAATTTTGGCGTAAAACTGCTGAACTCTCTTGCTGATGACAGGAAATCATGTAGACACGACTCTTACCATTATTAACGAAATTAGTTTCCGAGTTGACATTTTGGAAAAAAACGTAGGTGTCCATGACAATTAAAGAAGGTAAGCTCTGGTTATTCTTGGACAGAATGTCTTCACGATTCTTTGGCTATTT
This sequence comes from Xipholeptos notoides, assembly GCA_036873565.1. Classification (NCBI taxonomy): domain Eukaryota; kingdom Metazoa; phylum Mollusca; class Cephalopoda; family Idiosepiidae; genus Xipholeptos; species Xipholeptos notoides. Next base: position 10,020 of record JAYKTE010069319.1, read on the forward strand.
AGAGTCGTTAAAATATCCGTTTCTCTGCTGAAGCAGATTTATGAAAGAAACAAAGAAATAGAAAGAAACAAAGAAACAAAGAAATCGAAAGGAACAAAAAAGGAATTGCATGGATTTTTGAAATATTCAAATTTTGGGGGGTAAAAATATTTTTTAATCGTCTTTTTATCGGGGCCAAAATTAATTTTGTGTTCGTAACAATGATAGAAAATTCAATATCGCGCTCGTTGATCCCTTGCGCATGTCATGACATAAGTGCCACAAAAGATAAATCTAAATCCAGTAGATAAAATCGGCTTCTTTGTTGAACAGAATATCATCTTTTATGATAATTGTAAACCGAAACTTGAGTAAATAAATGTGGCTATTTTTTTTTTGTTCTTGTTTTTTGTTTTCTTTAGCAATAAGCCTTGTGGTAATTTGATACGGGGTCATATTTAATTGAAGTTCATATATGTTTAATGTAAAATGCATATTTTAAAGAAGCACATATTTCCAGGGGTTTAATGGCATATCAACCCTTGTGGATCATTTACTGCCAATTACAATTTAGTTGATATGAGAATTCAAAGCGACACTTTCTTCTTGGTTTTAGTCACATATCAAATCTTCTGAGTCTTTCAATACTGATTCCTGTTTATTAGATTAAGAATTTATAATATTTAAAAGCGACACATTCTTTATTGAGTTTAGTGACATATGGACCCTTGTAAGTCAATTTATTCCGATTCCTGTTTACTTGAAGTAGAATTTAAAATATTTCAAAGTAATACACTTGTCCTTGGTTTGAATGGCATATCAAAACTTGCGGGTCATTTAAAACTGATTCCTGTTTATTTGAGTTATTTGATGCTGATTCCTGTTTATTTGATAGAGGATTTATGATATTTCTCTTTTTGGTTTTTGTTGTTGTTATAGTTTGTTTTCTTTTCTTTCAAATAAACCGTATTTTTACATTTTTCCTGTTCGCTGTCGATTCGTTAACAATTGAATTATTAATCAAAGGGTTGTACGTGTGCAATAGTGTAGATATGGTAAGCCAAGCAGCCTCGTCAGTAGATGTTAAATGACTAGATGAGGTGAGAGGTAAGACATAGGGCAAAGTAGATGAGGTGTGGGTGGTGAAACAGGTTCAGATTAGTTCTAGACTGAATTTATTATTCCCTCTCTTCCCCACGAAGATATCAATAAATGAAACTCAATGATCACTGGCACAAAGACGCTAACAACAGGTAAATTATAAATCAGGTATGAAAGCCCCTCATCTGCCCAGAGCTCTTTCAACGGGTGCACGAACACACTGATGCACCTGAGTCTTGTAAGCGACCTTATCAAGCTGATATGCAAAAACCAAACGAAGAGAAACATAAGCAATAAAAACAAACAAACAAACAAACAAACACACACACACATACAATCACCCCACACTCCACTCGCACATATAGACATATATTACATTTGATTACAACCTGGGGTTTCGACACACCGGCGTGTCTCATCAGGTAGTTAGGTTTGAAATGATTTAAATGTGTATTTGGGTGTTGTTGTTGTTGTTTTTGTTGTTGTTGTTAAGTGATAAATTATTTGGGGAGGCATTTTTTCTCCAAGGGTGTCAGTGTTGGTTCTCCATCCACTCTGATGGTAACAACCTCAATATAAGGACCGTTCCAAAAAAAAATGCCATCTATGTTTAAAGATTGTTTTATTTTCAAGTTGAAGAGCTACAAAGAGGGGAGTAGTACAATTAAAACGAGCGATTTTTTTGTACCATAATACACTTTTGCCAGCGATGAACGTAGCGGTTCATTTTCAGGCCTGGGTACACTGTCACTCACATCTCTGTAGCCACTCTGAATTCGACGGACCCATCTTACTGTGCTGACATCAAGAAAAACACGTTCAAAAGGTGCCAGAGAATGTTGATCAGTTCTATCTTTTCTGCATGATGGAATTCAATGACGCATCTATACCTCTGACGCACATCCAGCGAAAGGTGTTGCTTCTTCTCACATTATCAATATACATAACAGAGAGATAAAACTTTCAGGTAATGAATGAATAAGTTCAGTCAATGCAATTTGCAATCTCCTCTGGTCCATATATATATATATGACTTCCTGTTTGCAGAGCTGCACTAAAAAGCCATAGACCACTAATACAGTTTGCCAATTTATATACATACGGGCTGCACAACCCTTCACAAATATAAACAGATCTCTGTGTGCCAGTCTGAGGTCCATATTTGGTTTGATGATACTCATACGTCGGAATCACCGGGAGAGTCCATTATATATTATGTGGACAATATCTACCATCCTTTCACCCCTCTAGTATTTCATTCTTTTTTCCTTTCCTTTCTTTTTCGCGTTGTTTCTCTTAACCCAAACATACTCACACACACAGACACACACACGTACGCGCGCGCACACACAAACACCTAGGCTCCTATTCATTGCCAGAAAAATCAAAGCAATCCGTTTCTCTTTTATGGCATCATAGTGTCGCCGACCAATCTGGCTTTTTCAAACCTTGTCCTTTAGAGACGGCAACGGTTTTTTTTCAGTTTCAGAAAAAATTTAAAGAAATTTATTTTAAAAAAGCGGGTACTAGTCATTTGTTTTGGAATAGAATCGGCTTCGTGATACATATGGGTGTGGGGGGTATGCTGCCTGAACAGTACCACAGACAAACATCGGAAAACAAATTACGATTAAAACAAAATTAAGGAAAATATTCGTGTAGATTTTTTAAAAGAAAAGCTAAAACGTTTTTTGCGAGAGAACAAAAATAGATTTAAAAAAATTAATTTAAGTTGAAAACAAAGAAAATATGAGTAAGTACAAGGCAAAAAATAGAAAAGGGGAAACCAAATGAAAGATAGAAATCAATTTGCCTTTTTATCTATCTATCTATCTATCTATCTATCTATCTCTTTTAGGCTAAAATTATCAAATATTTATTTTTTACTATTTTAGGCTAAAAATTTATAAAAATGTGATTGACATTTCATAGCACTTTTTATTTAATATATTATTAGAAAGATTCCCATCTATTAAAAAAATTAAAAAGTTCAACGAAATGCCAGTCATATTTTTATAAATGTTTAGCCTAAAATAGTAAAAAATAAATATTTAATAATTTTTAGCCTAAAATAGTAGAAAATTAATATTCTAAGAAAATAAGCTAGTTTCTTACTTTTTAAGGTTTAATTGTGGGTAATTTTTTTTCTATAAAACATTTTTTCTTTTTCAAAAATCGTTTTCCATGAGAATTATATTTTGAACATATTTTGCATTTTTGTCTTTCCAAATGTCTTTTTTAAGTTTCAGCTTTGAAGCGTCTTAAATTCTTTCATTCTTTCTCAAACTAAGTTATTCTTTTTTTCTAACCTTTGTTGAAGAAAGGTGATCCCCTTCTCAGACACAGAATTCTATTTTTATATAAACCTTTTTTTTTTTAACCCTTTGGGCTCTGACTTACAAAAATTACCAACTAGCCAATTAGAGCCGTTCCATTAGAGTAATATAGAGAGGCGAAATATCAACAGTTTCGTTTTTTTGCGTTTAATAACCCTTTTTGTTTTGTTCTCATTTTCTAACAACCCTTACCTTTCGTCATAATTTCTCTTTTGTTTTAAGGTTTTAGTCTCTCTCACATTTTTGCTGATGAATTTTTTTTATTCTTGGCTTCCTCTTTCGGCATCTTTTTCTTTTCTTTTTCTAATCTTGAATGATTCTTTGTCAAATATTAGAGGTTACAGTTTTGGGTGCCGTGTAGTATGCGATCTATATGCGGGTTTTGGTGTAGCTGGTGATATGCATTAGCTTTTACTCAACACCAATGTTAAAAGAGTTCTGATATAGTAAGCGATCTACATGCATGTTTCTGGTGTAGTTTGTGATCTACATTAGTGGTGTAGTATGTGGTCTAACCAGCATGTTTCCAGAATAGCTTGTGATCTAAATTAGCTTGTACTTGACACCAATGTTAAAAGGACAATGGTGTGAATCACAGGCTAATCTAGATGCAAGTTTCTGAGGATGGTAATAGCATGTAGAACTCACACTACAGCAGCGCTCATTTTTAAATTGGAGGCTCGTTTTTTTTCTTTTTGTTTTTGAGTATATCACCCAAAGTTTAATTTTGTGCTTTTTTCTTGTAGTGTTTTGACTTTTAGTTTTAACTTTTTTCTAAGCGTCATTTTTATGAAATACTTCAAAGCCAGTATAGAACATTGGAATCTCTTTATTTGTTTTTGTCTTACGATATATCAGCCTTTTTAGGTCACCGAGAACAATAATTTTTTATAAACGTTTTTTTTCTGTCCCCACGTAGTTTATTTTTAATAACACAATATGTACTACTTAATCAATACCTGGAGGGAATGTG
>JAYKTE010069430.1:0-14407 GCA_036873565.1 Xipholeptos notoides
GAACAACTGGGATTCGAACTCGCGTACTACGATTCCGAGGTCCGGCTGCCTACCGATTGGCCCAAATCGACTTCCCCACACGTGTTTGAATTTCACTTATTCAGTTATGTTCATATCAGCTAATGCTCTTGAAAAGTTATTAATTCCATCATATAAGCTCAGCTATAGATTAAACAGTGTATTGCATATTATTCAAAAGATCTGTTGAATAAAGAATGCTGTTTATATTTTAAAAAATAAAAAATAAACATGACTGTTGTGGGTATTAAATGGTAAAACAAATATCAATAAGCCGTAAGAAAAAATCTACAGGCCAGGCCTTTATGAACAAAAGAGTCAGAGGAAAGGAGAGAGAGAGAGAAAGAGAAAGAGAAAAAGTAAGAGGAGGGGGAAATTGAAATATTTTGATACAGGGTTGGGCAGAGAAACTTGCTTATTTGGAATAACAAATGAACCAAAAAGAAATACTGATCTACATTTAATTCTTTAAAAAATATCAATTACAACATTTAAATCTGATGTTTGGCCAGTTTTAAAGATGCAGACATCATTCAGATGGAGTCCATACAAGGGTCATTCCAAAAGTAATGCCACTTATTATTTTATATTCAGGGTGGGGCAGAGAAACTTGCTTATTTAGATTAACAAAAAAACATAAAATAAATGTTGATTTACATTTATTTCTTTAAAAACAATATTAATTACGACATTTAAATTTGATATTTGGCCAGTTTTAAAAATGCAGACATCATTCAGATGGAGTCTAATCTACTTAATACACAGGGCTATATTAGGGCGCCAAATACAAGTAAGCAAGTTATTCAAACTCACCGTTAGGAATATTTATTTGTATAAAAATATAAATTAGGCACAAGGCCATATAGTTTTATTGGTGTGGGGTTTAAGAGTTTGGTTGGTCATCGTTTGTCCTCATTCTTAACTAAACTCATTCTTAACTAAACTCATTCATGACCCATTCACCCATTCGCATCTAATAAAAGTAGCACGTGTCCTTAAGACAGTCATAAAGGTCAGACACCAAAACACCTGCCCCACAGTTACGATTTTAAATCCCGGTCATTGAACTAACCGTGTTGGTTCGACAATTTTTTTTTTCCTGAAGAAAATAAACAGAGTTTTCAACGCTGATTCAATAATTTCTTAATCTTTCCAGTGAAAATTTCGACTAGCTTCAATCAATAAGAGGCGCTTTCTAAAGGCAATAAAGACTGGATGTTATGACCGTGCTGATTGGAATCTGACACGGTTTAACTTGAGTTGCCCGAGGCGTGCAACATGCTTCCATAATATCCCTGCTAAGGATAACTTTACGAGTGTAATTAAGTTTCACACCGAGTGGAACGTGACGTGGTTCACATTACTCCGATGCCTTAACAGATAACTGGGTACTGAGTGCAGAAATAGTTTGGTCGTTGAGTATTTTCCTAGGTTAAATGATGGGATAATGTCCTACATGAAGGATGGTTATTTGAAGAATGTCTAATCTCGACATGTGATTATACGTATAACGACCGAGTTAATCGATACCTTCTCGTCTTTGAAATTTTATTTTAAGATCAAGTTAAAGAAAGACAAACTTGAAGTTTTTTCGGTTCATCGTAAAATAGCGATGTTTTTGATACTTTTTTTTTTTTTTTCTTTTTTAACAAGCATCAAAAGTCTGGTATGTGATCAAGCAAACGAAATATTCATGAAACCTGCATTTAAGTATACCTGAATTTTTTCTGCAAGTTCTTGAGGTATAATGATTCTTAAATGTTGTTATTAAATGTGACAATATCCTTTTAATAAATAACATTCTTACCACTGCGATACTAATAACTACAGAATTAAAAGAAATGGTAAAATAGTGAAGTAAGGACAAGAATAGTCTTTAATAAAAGCACATTGTCACATTCCTAATAATAACTACACAATATGCCGTAAAACACATGCAAACAAATAATTGGGGTGGGTCCAATATTGCATCTACCCAAGAAGAGACTTGAAGATGTCCAAAAGTACTAAGTTCCTGCCGTTTTGTTTGAATCTATTACTGTTTTAGTTAAAGAGAAAAATAGATGAATTACGACAAAAAAGGGAGTGTGAGGGAGAGCGTGTGTGAGAGTGAGAGAGGGTAAAAGAGTGGGAAAATTGGAAATGTGTGTGTAATACATAATTATAGAGAGTGTGTCTAGGCGTGTGTTTTTTAGAAAAAAGAGAGAAAGAAAGGGGAAACGAGAGATGGAATAAAAGAGAGAGTGGGGAGTATAAATTAATAAAAACGACAAGAACTTAGTTGCCAACCCAATAGATATTTGGAAACAATACATAGGCTCTAAATTGCTTAACTTCGGTTATCTGGTGGGAACCGGTGTCTCCAACGTGACTTGACCCATCTTAGTACTGAACAGGTTCTACATTGCTTAACTTCGGTTATCTGGTGGGAACCGGTGTTTCCAATGTGACTTGATCCATCTTAGTACTGAACAAGCTTGACGTTGCTTAACTTCGGTGATCTGACGGGAACTGGTGTCTTCAACGTCACTTGGCCGATGTCAAGATATATGTTTAGATAGATTTAAATATTTATGTATGTATGTATGTATGTATGTATGTATGTATGTATGTATGTATGTATGTATGTATAGATTTGAGTTTATTTGTGTCTTACGGCATATCAACCATTTGAGAACAATCATTTTTTGGTAAACACTTAGTTCTTTGAATAATACAATATGCGCTATTTAACCCATAGCTGTAGGGAAAGTGGGGATTCATACCGTTTCCCAAGGGTATTAGTCCGAATATGAATGCAAACGGAAGGACTGAGATTCGAACTCGTTTTACGGCATATCAACCACTTTAGGTCATTTAAGGCCTAGAACAATCATTTTTGATAAACGTTATTTTTGTTCACAGTCGTTTTTTAAATAACACAATATGCACTATTTAACCCATAGCTGGAGGGAAAAGTGGGGATTCATACTGTTTCCCAAAGGTATTAGTCCGAATATGACCGCAAACAGAAGGACTGGGATTTGAACTCGCGTACTACGATTCCGAAGTCAGGCTGCCTATCCACCAGTAAATAGATTGAACTGGGTTCTTAGTTTTTATTAACCCTTTGAAAACTGTAGGGCTGATATATTGGCCCTGGTGACCTAGGGCAAAAAACAACATAGCCAATATTTCATCCCTCCATGGTCCTCTAATAGAACGGCTCTGATTGACTAGTTGATAATTTTGCTAAGTCAGGGTTCAAAGGGTTAATAGAACGGCTCTGGCTGGCTAGTTAGTAATTTTGCTTAGTCAGGGTCCAAAGGGTTAATAGAACAGCTCCGATTTGCTAGTTAGTAATTTTGCTAAGTCAGGGTCCAAAGGGTTAAACACTAAATTTTATAGACATTTAACCCAGTTCAGTTCAGTGGTATGGCACATTAACAAACATTATACATTTATATATACAAACACTACCGTTGCTTTGCAACTGTGGAGCTCCTGCCACAGAATGCACCCTGTGATCCATCCCTCTACCCAAAAAATGCAACTTGCATTCCATTAACATTGAATATATCTAAAGTCATCAATATCATTTTTAAAACATAATTGCCATGATTCATATACTACTATGAAATAGAGAAACCAATAAACTTTCACCAATCTCACCATTTTATTCACTGCTAACTTCTGCCCAAGTTATGTATATATATATATATGTGTATATTTTGACAGCAAATCATTTTTTAAACAGGTTTCATTAAACATTAACGACGTGTATTGTCGTTGTTCTTTAAAACAAATCCTTTCAATTTTTCGGATATTTCTTTTAATATCTTTCGAAAAGTTTTTTATATATTCCAAATGTTTTTGTGTATCCCGAGCGCTTTCGGACTTAAAACAGTCCATCATCAGGGGCTTAGAAATGTTAATAGTTTCTTATGTGTATTAGATTGGTAAATTCAAGGAAATTTTTTAATGTGTATTGGTAGATTTTATGAAAAATTATTAGCTGCCAAAATAGGAGGCATGTGGAATCATATGCGGACATATTCACACTTGCGCATATTGTAAGGGTTGGCCGTCTTTTGTAAAGAAGTAGCAGTCACCATATATATATATATATATATATATGAGGCAGTCCATTTTTGTTTCCAGAACATGCTTATCACTCTGAAATTGACAAACCCATCTCCTAACTGTGCTGACATCAACTTCATTGGCTTTGTAAACATTTAACAGGCATCAGTGGATGTTTATCAGTTCAGTTTTTTCTGCATTGAGAAATTCAATGACACATGTCTGCTTCTGACACGTGTCCATGACAGGGGTTGTTTTCTTAGAGTCTCAACTGTTGATATCTGTAACAGAGACATGAAACTTTCAGGTCATGAATGCATAAGTTCAGCATCATAACTATGCAATTTGCAATCCATTCTGATTCTTTGGGCAGAATAAAAAAAATTGTTTTTTTTCCTATGTGATCAATTAAAAGAACGAAATTAAATTCTAGCTTTTTCTCATGACAATTCCTGAAAGAGAAAAATCAGTTTATCCAAAAACACTTATTTCCTAATGAAATATTAATGATCAGACAAATCCGGGTGTAGATTTAAACAAGTGCATAAGTGGATTGACTTGACCAGGCTCAACTAGATGTAACTCTACCCCGCAGTCCACTCTTTGGCCCATACCTAGACATTTTGACGATCAATTAATTTAATTTTAATTACTCTTGGTCAGTGGAGTGACTTTTCCACAATCTTGACCGTTCAGAAGATAAAATTCATGTAACTAGTATTTGAGCAAATCCGCTTATCAAAATACCCCAGTGTCCTGAAGCGACTCTATCACGGTTGTTGATTGATAGGTATATGGTAATGGTGAAATTTAATAGAAATATTATATTTGGAAATTGAAAAAATAATGAAACTTTAAAGACTTTATTATTAAAAGTATATCAAAATCATTTTTCAAGGCCATTGATATTCTTATACACTAATTTGTATTATTTAGATTAATTAGACTGTTGCTCTCCTTTCCATTGATGTATACACTACGTTTTAGCTGATAAGCTCCTTGGCCTTCTTGTCAATACCTGGAGCCTTCATGCCAGACCTCAGTTGAAACTTTATAGTAATAATTTCTGTTAATACAGTAAAGATTTCTGTACTATTAAATTTTCTTTCTGTATCGCATCCAGTAATTTTTGTTCTTAAAAATATATGTAACTGATATTAAGTCTATTAAAAGAAAAGAAAGTTATGATTTAGTTTAGAAGCAAAAATGAAATAAGTTACTTATATTTTTGTTGGAACAGAGGAGTCAGATAATAAAATCATATAATGTTCTACTTTAAAAAAGTGTCTACTAGTAAAATCATCATGTCATTTCTCTTGATGGCACATAAGGTAAATGACAACAAGCCTTAAATAAAGTTTCTAATTTCTTCCGCATTCTAATGATTTGATTGTTTTGTCACTTGTTATGTGTGTATTAATTACATTGAATTTTGTTTCAGTTTTTAACTGATAAGAGGAGCTTCTTCTCTGTCATATTAGAACTCTTTTTTATTGCTAACTGTCTTATGTTGACAGGTCGGTGCTGGTGGAAAAAAGAGCCGCCTCCTTCTGGCTATGTCAACAGCTGCAGAGTTTCGGGATAATTTAACAGAGTTCAGTGAACATTATGCATCATTGGGTGAGTTGAGATAGAATTTAGTTTTCAATTTGTTTTTATTATTAAAAGTTGTGACCGATTGTCCAAATAAGATAACTGGAAACCAACCCATAGTAAACTGTTATAGTTTGAATATGAATGGTATGAAAATTCAAAACCAACAGCAAGAATAGATTTAATACTTTGAATAACAAATATCTTTTGTGCTATTTATATTATTCACACTTCTTTTCTCATCTTGATTATTAAACTTACTTTGTTTTGGATGATATAAGTTCCAATCTTGTTCAGTTACTACTTGTCCAACTTAAGAACCTTCTAATTGTACCTGAGAATCTTTGTTAAACTTGTACCCATGACATATTAGTTAAGAGCCTTGGTTTATAATCTTATTGATAATCCTTTGTAAAAGGTTCAAGCCTAATTTCAGACAATATTAGGTTAGAATAATGTAAATAAAACTTTTACAAAGTTATAGCTGAAAGGAGGAGAACAGTTTACCTTTGGAGATTAAATGAAGGCTCTTGCTCAAAATTCCATTTTGAAACTGAAATTCTGAATTCAACATAAATATTCCTGAGTTTGAATAGAAAATTCTTCAGTTTGACAAGTAGCTCCAAAATTTCTAAACATAAAAATATATCTTATTCCTTTGGTCTTTGGACCAAGTAAAGTTTCTATTTTTTTTATTCATTATTAAACTTTTTAAAAAACATTTTTTATTAATATCATTAGTATTGGTGTTTTGAGTTCTCACACACCAACTGCTATTAGTTTTTATATGGTTAGGGATTAAAGGCATTCTCAAAAGCCAGAGTAACTGTAGGTCTACTTGAAAATTTCAATTTAACAAAGATTTTTGTCTATGTATTTAATACTAATTATGCATTTTTTTTTTTTTTGAAACAATTTTTATTTTATTATCTTTTAGATTATTTTGAAATTTGCAAGTAAACAAAAGAAAATAACATTCATTTTGTTAGATAACTTTATCTTGGTTATGATTTTTCTTTCATAAGTAAATTATCTTTCAAGAATATAGTCAAGAATTGGATTGTGTTTAAACACATATGATTTCTTATTCTTTCTTATTGATACTAATCTAATAAATTATTTAATGCTAGATGATCTTACATAAAAATAGGTTTTAATGGCACAATGATTTGTTGAGCTTATAAATAAAATACATATTTTTATTATTTTCTGATTATTAGAAATGGCACAGAGAATTTTTTTGTCATCACTATTTATACAGTTATGGACCTCATTAATTAACAAAAAACATAAAATAATTTAAATTCATAATAACTTTTGCTATATTGTTATAAAAAATTATTGAGCTATAGTCAAATAATGGTGTATGTATAGATATGTATTAAATTAGTGAAAGAAATTCAGTATTCACTTCTTATTTAGTAATAATAATGACCACATTTTTCACTTCATTTGCATTTCTAATAAATTTTAAAGTTTTTAAAACCAAAAAAATTTTATTTATCACAAATGATTTTTTAAAAATTTGGTGCATTTACTCATTTCATGTGTGACGTCATTTACCAAAATAAGATACTTTGTTAAGTAAGTCTTATTTTCTGTTAACACACTATTTTTTTCAGTGGGTGAGGCACTTAATTACTTAAATTAGTTGATTAAACAACCTATCAAGTAATTATGTGCATCACTGACTTGTCATCATAGATTACATATATATCAATTGCAACTATTTCTGTCAATACATTTTATGTTTTATAAGCACATTTTATTTCTCAATCAGTAATCTTATTAAATCAAAGAAAAATAAATTGTTTTCAAAGAAATTAGGTGGATATATGTCTTTATTGTAAAGACAATGTATATTATCTATAATATTATGGTGAAAATATGAGTAATGATTTTTAATAAGTTAAATTCTGGAAGCCATCCACATTAAGAAAAACACTCTTTATAAAATTGATTTAAAATCTGGTTATAATATACTAAAATAATATTACATCAATACTAACTGTTCCTATAAAAAATATTCAATTTTTTTAAAATCATTGATTTCTTGAAATCCATTTCTAAAATATTTATTTAACAGCACCAGTGTGAATATTTCCCAAAAATGTCTTATGAAACTTGCTTATTTTGTTTTTAAAATATTATACAAACAGTCATTACAATCATTTTTAGCTAAAGTTGTATTTGTTTACTTTTCAATAGAAAAATGATTACAATTCTACAATTTTTCTAGAGATAATTTTTTCAACACATCTGTAAAGATTAGAGAGGGATTAGTACTGTTTATATCCTGCCTGTTTTTGTTTTTGATTCTAATTCAAATTTAGGAATGAAGATGAGTATAATTGTATCTAGATCTGTGTGTAAATGGTTTGTTTACTGAGTGATGAGAAAATGTCAGGAGAGACATTAAGTATGATCAAACTGCTATTTCATGGTGAAGTACATATACATATAGTCTACAAAATGATTTACTGACAACTTCCTCTTATTCTAGGTTTGAGCGCAGCGGGGTTCGTTTTGGTACCAGTCTGATCAGGTTTTCTGATGCAGGGAAACAAGGGCCAATGTTATGCCATCAAATTTTCTGTTAAACTTAAAAAGACCAAACAAGAAACTTAAGGAATGTTAAAGGAGGCCTATGGGTATGAACAGATGAGTCAAGAAAATTTCTATTGGTGGTTTAACAGTTTTTCAGAAGGAAATGAACAGGTTGAGGATGAATCCAGATCTGGAGCACCAAACAGTGAACACAAGGAGGAAAGCATTGAGGAAGTGCAAAGATTAGTGACGCAAGGCCATTGGATAACTGTGAGGATGATATCTGAAGCTGTTGGTATTAGTATTGGAGACAGTTCCGACTGAAGATCTGCATCTCCACAGAGTCATTACTTATTGAACATATGCTGGTGACCACCTGGATGGCTGACAGGGGAAGGAAAGTGGTACAACACCCACCCTACAGCCCTGACCTAGCCCTATGTGACTTCTCCCTGTTTCCACGCATTAAAGACAGCCTCAGAGGAGCGGAAAGAGGCATTGGAAAATTACCTAAATGGACTACTAATGAACTTTAGCAATTACAACTGAAAGCTGCATTAGATAAAATAAGTTAATATATTTGGATAGAATGCATGACATAAGTAATTCTAAAAAATTATTAACTTGGTTTTTTTGGTGTTAACTTACAACTGATTTATTAACAGATTATTGTATTATATATCTTTGTTTTCAGGTCCTCCTAATCCTGATAATCTTCCAGAAGATGGTAAACTAAAAACAGAAACAATGGTTAAAGATAACAGACGCTATTATCTAGACTTAAAAGAAAACCAACGTGGACGATTTCTAAGGGTAAGCCATTTTTTTAACAGTATGTACTTCTAAGAAAATGATGTTAATAAAAATTTCTAATTAGAAGTATTATAAAATCATTTGATTCTATTTTGTTCACTGTGGTGAGCAGGCAATCTAATTTCAATTCCCAAACAGACATCTGCAATATGAAAAGTGGCTTATCATTTGTAATTAATTGCTTAATCTTTCTCAATTTCCAACTTAACACTATAAGAATTTGCCTAAAGCTGATCCATGTTATGTATTACTTAAAAGGCTAGCATTAAATGATTACATATATACAAATTGCAAATCAGAAATGACTAGCTTAGAAACTCTACATTGTGAAGTTTGCTATTAACCTGTTTCTTTTAATTTGTCAACTTCAGGTTAGTAAATATTTTCTTTTAAAACTTAATACCAACATTTGTAAACCATGGAGAAAATGGATAAGTAAAGTTATGATTCTTACAGTTGACAAAATTTATTATAAAAAATTGAGTGTTTGGCTAATGAAATGATAAACTTAAATAGAAATTTACTAATGACTAATTTATTTAGGTAAAATTTTATATTAACTTTTTATAAAGAAAGAAACAAATTTAAAAAATGTAACTTATTGGCCAAATCACCATACCAGTAATGATTTCTTCTATGAAATCTGATTGATTGTAGCTGATTTTTTTCAAAATTGGAGAAACTATCGTTGCTTCTGGTAATTACTCCAATAAAAACTATGGATGGCAATTTTTTCATAGCTAAGTGTCACAAAGTATTGTTGTACACTTGTAAGTTGTACACTATTTTTTAAAGACTTTCAACCTGTTATTGGAATAAGTTAGTGTTGTGGGTGACACCCCTCCACTCAATAGTGGTTGGACTCTGGGTACTTCCGGTAACTCTCTGACTGGCACTACTTAGTCAGAGGCGATTCCCAGTTTAGTCAGTCATTCTCAATACCATAATAGTTAGTTTACAAAAGATTGCAGTAAAGCTAAATATTTGAAGATCGTATGGAAAAGTTTACAGCACACTAAATATTTGGAGCAAATTATTACTTACAAACTAATCGGCTAGAATTGATCTATTTGTTTAAATGGATTTTGTTCAATCATAGTTTATATCTGAAAATATTGATTGAAAAGAACATAATTATTAAATAAAAAGAATTAAAATACTAAAATTGATAAAATGTACATATATTTAGATCACCTATATTAACCTAGATCAAGGTCATACAGCTTCAAGGGCAAGGTCATAACTGTTTTTCTATGCAGCTGATTGGTTTTTATCTTGTCCGAGACAGGACAAGGATTTAGAAACATGAAGAAAAAATTGTAGTTGTTCTATAGAAAATTTGAAGAATTTCTGGTGAGAATTCTAATTTTTTTATATTGATGTGGACCCGAATTGGGGCCACTAAAGGAAAACATGGAACACAGTATTAGGCTAAGAGGTACATAGAAGAGAAAAAGGGCTGGTGTAAGCTAGGCTTACTAACCAGCCGAATATCGGTGAGTGTCCAATATCTCCAAGAGTACTTGGCTCTTGGTTAATGTGGAGTCTGGAAGTATCTATAAATGTATAGGTAACGGTCCCGTAACATATATCATCAAAGCCAATGAAAAAGGCGGCTTATGAAACAAACTAAAACAACCTTAGGTTCAATTTCAAAGTCACATGTTTCTTTCAGGCCTTAATCATAGAAAATGTATGATAAAATAATCAATGATAATTAAATAAAATCTTATGTAACCCTTTTTTTAATTATTATTTATTATCACAGGTTTCTCAAACAATTCCAAGAGGTGGACCCAGAACGCACATTGCTATCCCTGCCCAAGGAATGATTGAATTTAGAGATGCCCTAACAGATTTACTGGATGAATTTGGAATTGAAGATCACGGTAAATAGATATGAGTAGTGGTAGTTATGGTGGAAAGCTTTCTTCTTACATTACAGTTTCACAGAGATATTCATTGAATTTGCATCATATACAGATACTTTTATACCACTTTTATATGTTAGCTAACCTGAAGATTGATTTTGAAAAAGGAATAGAAAAGTATTTCATAAAGTTTCTTTTAAGAGGTACTGGCAGAAATTGTAAATTTGAGTAAAATTTTGAAAAAATGCCAAGTTTAGGATTTTTTCACCAGCTTGTATCTCATTTATTCAAATTCGCTTTTAGATAACAAAAAATACATAACAATAAAGAATAAACCTCTGTCTTTTGAGTGGTGTTAGTTCTTTATTTGTAAAATAAAACTTCTATTTTACCGACATTTTTTCCTGACACCACCATGGTAGGAAAAAATTTTATATGGCAAGCGAGCATGCCATGTTTACGTTTTTTTATGAAAATTATAGGTCTTGTTTAACAGTCTTGTGCATTTACGCCATACAACAAATAAAATGACTCAGAAACTGATTTGTATATAGTCAAAATTTGAATGTTGTATGTATTAAATGGAAATGGATTGTGCTTTGAATATATGACAATTAATTGAGATATTTATCTACAATTTTTCTTTCTTTTTGATCTATTGTAATAAATACCACAATTTTAGGAAATATGTAAAAATATTTGCTTTACATTAAAATCTTACTTTGAACTGTTTATTAATTTTTCAAAACATTCTTCCTTATTTTGTTATTGTTTTTTTCTTTTCAGACCGTAGTGAATTACCAGAAAATCGAACAGCACGAGTGGAAGGCAAAATATTCTATTTTGATGTTGGTTCTAATGCCCGAGGTGTGTTTCTTCGGCTTACAGAGGTAAGTTAATCAGGAAATGAAAGAAAATCAAACTAGTCTCTATGTAATATGGTCTCTTTTTCACATCGCCACATTGATGCTTCCAGCAAAGGGACCAACCTTCTTGTCTGCTCACTAATACTGATATCTATAGCAAGATTATGTTGTAGCCTAAAAAGTCTCTATATGTACCCCACACTTTCTGGGGTACATAAACGTGGACACCTTTTCAGCTGCACTCTGACGTGCCCCAACTATCTCCATCGCTATCTGTTGCAAGTATTCGTCTAAGTATGTGTGTGTGTCTGTGCATGAAAGGCTCTTACTACATGGTGAAAAAGTCGAAATCACAACAAAGTTCTTCTTTTTGCCAATAAAATGAATTCATATTTATTCTTCAAAATATTCATCGTTGATGGATAAAGGTAAGATTTTGGTTCATTTCTCTTGGGTCAAACCCACCCATTTTTCCATCTGAGTTGTCTGTGGATGCAACCTACTGGCCAGTATGTTAACAACTGATTAAACTTCTAAAATCTTAACTTCTTTATAATAAAAAAATTGAAACAGATTGCATCATCCCGAATTTGATTTCTTAATTATGTTTTTTAATTTTTCTAAAATAATAAAATCAAAAATAATACATGTGTAGAGGTCACATCAAAGAACTTATATTTTGTATCAGTGTCCTTGTCCCACACTGACCAGTTGGCTGGCAGAGCACATTGATTTCTGCAAGTAATTTAAGGAACTATTTCTAGCCTTTTTTTTGAGAACCCCGATTGGGTCCCCTCTCATCATTTCTCTTTTCTTCTACCATCCACTTGATGTTCATACATGATACAATCTTCACTGAAGATAACTTCTGAATGACTGACCAAAAGACTATCAATATAGTTCTCTCTCACTCCACTTTTTCTACTTAAAATAAATCTGTTGTTTTGTTTCAAAAAGAAGTTTGTTTTGATTATTCCACAAATTATTTTATAGTGATGATTCCATCAACATGAATACATTCTTTTGCTTAAGCATTTAACAAGAACAGAAACTAGCAATGTGTTTTTAGGAAAATTGGCCATTTTCACTCAGTAGGAAAATTTGCCCATTTTTTGATAACCAATGACTTAAATCGATTAATCAATTGTATTAACAGAATATATATATTAAAATTTAGTAATAAGCACTTCATGGCAATTGATTAAAGTAAAATGAATTAATACAACCATTTGTTTGAAAATATAACTGGTAGCAGAAACACACAAACTAACACAAAAAAAAAGACTAAAAAAATATAAATATTATTTCCTTACTTTAAAAATACTTAAAGGAGCCTCTAGCCCCCAAGTATCATTGAAAGTATGTTAACATGGGCTTTTTACACCCCTAAGTTCAAAATAAATTGTTTAATCATTTTAAGTCAGAAGGAGGGGGTCTCTAGGCGTCTCCCTCCACCCAACCCTCCCCCCAAAAAAATATTGAGGGTGGTATCTTAACAGGAGCTTACACCCTTTAAGCCCCTTCCCCCAAAGAAAACTGTGTTAAAATCAATTGATTAATCGATTTAAGTCATCAGTATAAAAAAATGGGCGAATTTTCCTACCGAGTGAAAATAGGCCAATTTACCAGGCACCAGCAATGTAGCATAACATTCTATTGCCCCCAAAACAATACTCACTATTTGCATTTTGATTTTAACCCACTTTTTAATTTCTAGCCAGCCTAGCTTATTTTAATTAGTGTTGGGATGATTCCTAAATTTTTTTCCAATACTGATTCTGATTCCAAGAAAATGTTGATTAACGATTCCGATACCAAGTACAATTTTGATTCTGCGTTTTTTGTTTTTTTTTCCAAAATTTGTTGGAAGTTAATAAAAAATTGTTTTTCTTATTTAAAATTTGTGGAAAATAAACTTAAAAAAAAATTATTAGGTGTTTTAATTGAATAGTTACAACAAACTGATATACTTTTTCTCCTTTTTTGTGTTTTCAATATGGGGGATCGATTTACTAGAGCGTTGTATGTAAAACTGAGCCCCCCTTAATTCGCAAAAAAATTGAAAAAAGATGAAAAGAAAAAAAGTTCTAAGAGAGTGTGCTAATTGTACCAATCCACCCCACCCCACCACTTCACATTCCACAATTTTTTTTTTTATTTGTCCAATGCTTTTATTTTATTTTCATATCAAATGTGAAATTTTATGCTTTTTCGAATAAATCAAAAATTATTACAGAAACATTTTTCTAACTCTGCCTCGATATTAAGATAGTTGATAAAAATAAAAGATTATACTAGACTATATCACAATTTCAGGAAAATAGATAAATTAATAAAATTATTTTCTTTAAATTATTTTCCGGATCACAGGTAAAATTGCTTGTGTGTGAAGTTAGAAATTAAAACCTTCATTTATAAAAACAAAAAAAGGTTAAACTAAGCACAATGTGTAGTTTTAACTTGATCAATTTCACTTTAGTTTAATGGTATTCCTTTAAACAGCCTTGTTCAAAAAAAATAAAAAAGTATTGTTCCATCAAACATTTTATTGTCTAAATAATAGTGTTGGGACGATTCCTAAATTTTGTCCAATTCCGATACCAATTCCGATTCCAGGAAAATGTTGATTAACGATTC
>JAYKTE010069540.1:0-14406 GCA_036873565.1 Xipholeptos notoides
AGAGATAGAGAGAGAGATAGAGAGAGAGAGAGAGAGAGAGAGAGAGAGAGAGATAGATAGAGAGAGAGAGAGAGATGGAAAGAGTAGTTGTGTGTAAATACAGGAATTACAACAAAGTGAGCAATACAATAGCGGAAAAAAAAGAGAAAAAAGTAACATATATTTATATATATATATTGAAAATGAGAAACAAGACCGTGGGGAAGGACAACAAAATGTAAAAAACAGAGAAATAAAGGATAGAGATAAAGGAGAGAGAGAGATAAAGAGTATTTGCGTGTAAACAGAAAAACAGAGTAAGCCATAGACATCTGGAAAAGAGAGAGAGAGAGAAAGAGAGAGAGAGAGAGAGAGAGAAAGAAAGAAAGACAATGGAAAATAAAACAGTTGGAAAAGACAAAAAAATGTAAAAAAAAACACAGAGAGGGAGAGAAATATGTAAATAAAACAAAGAGATAAAGAGAGATAGAGTGTGTGTAGAAGTGTGTATGTGAGAGAGAGAGTGAGAGAGAGAGAGATAGTCAGATAGAAAGACGCAAATAAAATTTAGCAGTAGCAATTGGACTATGGTCTGGGTGGATATGTTTGTCCCAGGGTTTGTGGACTGGACGGGTCAGTTTTGGGTCACTATCGAACTATTTAAAATGGTAAGTCTAAGCCAGTATTGAAATTCACTTCATACCTGCGTCTTAGAATTTTTATTTCCTTTTTCGAAAACCCAGAGGCACCCCTCGCTCCTACCCGCCACTTTATTGCCACCTTTGTTCTTCCTCTGCCGAAATGCTTTGTCATAAATTATTGCATTTGTTTGAGAGTGAAGAAGTGAAGTAAGTCTTTATAGAAAATGAAATAGGAACGGAGTAGAGTGCGGTCGGTCGGTCGGGATGAGAAAGAAAGCGGTAAAAAGATGGGAGAGAAAAAGGACTAACTGGTCAGAGAGATTGATTTTTGTGTTGGTTAGGAAGGTATAATAAGATATGGAATGGTATTACTGCATGGGGAAATGGTGGTGGTGTGGTTAGATGTTGGTGTTGTCGTTGGTTGTGATGGTGGTGGTAGTGATGGATGGACACTGGTTTGGAGTGATTAGGGTGGGGTTGTTTGGGAGAGAAATTATATTTGAAGGTTTATCCTCCCTCCCTTATTAAATCTGGTTTCTCCTCCCTCCCTTATTAAATCTGGTTTCTTTTCTGGTTTTCATTTTCTTTGACTGACTTGCGGATTGGAATGAATGAGGATTGAAATCGAAAATAAAAAGGAAATTTTAAAGGAAGATAATTAAGGGATTACAGTTAGATAGGGAAGCATCAAGCCAAAAAGAAAGAAAGACAGAATGAAAGAAAGTCTACTTTCTTTGTTATAGACAAAAAAGGGTGTAAAAGAGTTGTTTTTTTTTTTTGGTTCTGGAAAAGATAAAGAAAATGATTAAAATAGGAAAAGCTAAAACAGGAAAAAAGATAAGAGGAAAGGTATAAATTATATTATAGAAAAAAGAAGGAGGGCAAATGTGTAAGAGAGAAAGAAACAAAATTTAAAAAATGACACGTAAAAGATAAGCGGAATAAAAAAAAGATAAAAAGAAAAACTAAATATGAGAAAGAAAAAAAAAGAAAAACGAAAGAGAGGGGAAAAGAAAAACAAGAATGAGAGAAAAACAAAAGATAGAAAAAATAAAAAAATAAAGGGAGACAGAGAGAGAAAAATAAAAAACAAGAAAGAAAAATTAAAGAAAGAGAGAAGGAAAAGTAACCATGGGTGGAAAGAAAAAGAAAGAAAGAAAAAAGAAAGAAGATAGAAAGAAAGAAGGAAAGAAAACAAGAAGAAAGGAGAAAAAAAAGAAAAAAAAAGAAAGAACAAATATAGAAAAAGAAAGAAAGAAAAATATAGAAAGAAGAAAAAAAGGAATAAAAACAATAAAAAAGAAATAAAAAATAAAAAGATAGAAAGAGAACAAAAAGAAAAAGAAAGAAAAAAGATAGAAAGAAGAAAAAGGAAACAGAAAGAAAAAGGGAAAGAAAAAAGAAAAAGAAAGAAAAAAAAGGAAGAAAAATGAAATAAAGAAAGGCTGAAGACAAAAGAGCTTAATAAAGAAGAGATGTGTAAAACCAAAAAAGGTTATTTCAGTCTCCCAGAAATAAATAAATTAATGAAAGAAAGTAAGAAGACTCCGAACTAAAGAAACATCGTCTTCTTCTTTCCTAGTCTTTTCCTAGACTTGTATTTATAAAGGGGGAACTGTTCGAAATAAAGAAAAAGAAAATGAAACGAAAGTAAAAAAGAAAAGAAAAACACGAGAAAGTGTGAGAACAGAAAGAGCTTCTTACGATAAAAGATGAGAACAGAAAAAGACAGGAACGGGTAATAATGGACAGAAATCGAGAATGGGTGAGTGTGAGTGAGTGAGAGCAGTGTAGTGTCATGCTGTGTTTAGCAATATCGCTCCCCACCTGCAATGCGTCTTTCGGCTCCTCTACCCAGTGGCTTAGCAGTAAGATTTCCCCCACCCCAGACCGCTGACCGTTTATCACATTAAAAATTCCAAAAAGCCTTCAAAATATTTATTTTCATGGAACTACAATCAAGGATCTAGTTTAAGACTGCTACTATTAGTCCTAGACTTTCCTTTTATTACAGTACTCGTATACATATACATTCGTCATCAATACCCAACATTTTTCGTGACAAAGAACGTATAATTCAAATTATAAAAAAAAGTTGAATTAAATTAACTAGCTTTTTTTATTTTTTCTATTTTTTTTTCACTCTCTGAGAGAGAGAGAGAGAGAGAAAGAGAGAAAGAGAGAGAGAGAGAGAGAGAGAGAGAGAGAGAGAGAGAGAGAGAGAGAGGCAGTGTTGATTGATATATATTTCAACACCCAGGTATGAAAATAATTTTCCAGTTAATCCTAAAAAATAGTTCCTTTAGTTATTATTATTATTATTATTACAATAGATCTAGTTTGTACTACTTCAAAGTACAAACTATTGGAGTTCTACTGTATTTAAGTAAAAGGACAACCACTCAATAAAACAACATTGAATTATATTTATCAACTTTATTAAAGTTTACCTCAAAAGAAGACCTTCTGCTTATAAGTAATAAAAGTGAAGATCATCATTTTTATTAAAATATAAAAGTAATGATCAAAGAAGAAAAATTAATATACTATAAAAGGCAAAAAGATCTTAGGAATAAGTTTGAGAAATATATTTAATGAAAAACTTAGTCGATGGAAAAGAAATCAGAAATACAAAAAAGTAGAATTATTATGAAAACTGCAACAAAAATGAAGTTATTCTGGTATAGCTATTTCCTTTTTTTTATATATCTATAAATCAATACGCTTCGTCAGTACGACCGTTATCATACTTTAACCTCTCTGGATGAAAATGAAATATTCGAATACCGAAGAACTTGTTCATATTTATTTTCTTTGATCTGGTGCCGCTTAAAATTGAGGTACAAGTTTATTTTTTGTGTAACTGAATATGTGCTACTTTTACTTGGTTTTAAAAATCAACTTCTTTACAGATTTAAAAAAAAAAAAGGCACTCAGATATTTACTTTAAGTTATTTTGACAAACCAATTTTAATATCAAGGACACGTATGAGTTAGATACACTTTTATGTGCCTGTGAAGTTTTTCACTAATTAAGCTAATAAACCATTAATGACTTTCTGAAACAGTATTTGTCCGATTCAGTAAAATAGAATGTCTCAATGTAATCATTTATTTCTTCTTTCTTTTCCATCTTTTTCACTGACTTTTAAGAGTAAAAAAAAAAGATAGAGAAACCAAAAAACAATTTTTTTTATGATGGACTTACCTACCCTTGGAATAACTAACCGTTTCCTTTCTATAAATATAAGTCTAAGTAGAGACTAGAGGAAAAAAGAGACGGTGTGATGGTTGACTTACCTATCCTTGTAATAACTATGGTGGCTATGGGGAGTCGTATCGAAGTATATATTATCAAAAGAAAAGAATTTTAATTAAAAATGTAACATATCATAAATATAGTAGGAGAAACCTGTAATGATGACGCCATTTTGAAAACCATGGCGGCTATCTTGAAAATAGCGGAAACTTGAGTGGCCAGCGATATTTATGGCCAGGTTCATACCAAATTTTGTGCTTTACTCAACAAGTTGAACATTTTACTCGTTATCCACTCCACTAATAATTAACGGTTCCCTCTTTATAAATACAAGTCTAGTTGGAAACTAAAGAAAAAATAGACAGTAGGGGAAGTCCACTTAGAACACTGGGTAGGCAGTCGGACTTCGGAATCATAATACGCTAGTTCTAATCTCATTCGTCCCATTTGCGTTCATAATTGGACTAATATCCTTCGAAAAGGTTTGAATCCCCACGTCCCCTCTAACTATAGATCAAAAAGTGCATATTGTTATCATTAAAAAAAGAAATGAACAAAAAGAACTGTTATCAAAAAAATGATTGTTCTCGGCATTAAATTACGTAAAAAAGTTGATATGCCCTAAAACAAAACAAACCAAACAAATAAATCTAAGAAACAATGATATGATGGATATACCTACGATAGTAATAATGGACATTTCCTTATCTATAAATACAAGTCTACATAATGACAAGGAAAGGAGACGATCATTTCTTGTAGGTACTGCCTACTGAAATATTTCTACTAGTTCATGTGTTCTTACTAAAACTGGGATCTACCAAAACTTCGTGATGCGGGTTTAGTATTCATAGATATGAATCATAAATTAACAGCAACAACAACAACAATAATAATAATAATAATGATAATACCAATAATGAAAATACAAAAATCTACAAACAACTGACTAATTACCTAATTGATTAATTACCTAACTAACTAACTGATTCGAAAAATTAGCTGCTAATGAGTCAAAGTTGAAAGATTGGGCCTTTGCAGTCTCTACCAAACTACTCTACCAATTTTGGATCTAAATACTGAAAATTGTATATTCTTATTCAGACCTTGGGAACACTTTCTGATTGGTTTTGAGCCGAAATAATAGCTGCTAAAGGGTTAAAATTCAGAGGTCGAAAATCTCAAATCAAAATAAACACAAAAGTGACCATCCAATCATTCAGAATTTCAAAATTGGCATAACCCAATGATTCAAACCACTAAAATTTGCATATGTATGGTGCTGCTTTCCTAAATCGTAGGCTTCCTTAACTACCTTAGTAGAAAGTGAGGTGCCAGAGCAAAGCCAGGTAATGCTTCTAGTATGTATATAAATGTAACACTGTCTGTCGGAGGAACGGTCTCTGCCAAACTACTTTGCAAATTTTTAATCTAGAGAAATAAAACAAATCCACAGTTTACTAAAATAATTATAAGCTTAAAAAAAATGCAGTTTTTTTAGAAAGAAAAAAAAAACATCCTGGAATCACAAAAAACACAATTCAAAATAAGCACAAAAGGAGCATCAAAGCAAATCATATGGGCTAGATTTGGCAATACTTTTCGTGCAAAATTAATGAGAATGAACGCAAACCAATCAAGACGGAAAACAGTAGATATAAAAGAGAGGAAAAGCGTATTAATATAAGCGAGAGGCAAAGATATTGAATAAAGAGAGAATGAAAGAAACGATGATAAAGGAGTCGGGAAGGAAGAGAAAGAAGTAGAGAAGGAGGAAATAAAAAAGAAGAAAAAAGAAGGAGGCAGGGGTAGGATGTGAAGAGAAAGAAACACAGAGGAGGAGGAGAAGAAGAAGATAAAGAAGAAAAAGAAAGAAAAGAAGGAAGTGGAAATGAATAAGAAAAAAATGAAGGAGAGAAGAAGTTGGAAGCAAAGGAGTGGGCAGGATGTGCAAAAAAGAGAAAAGCAGGAGAAATGTCGAGAAGGGGAATGAAGTGGCGAAGAAAAGAAAGAAAACGAAGGAAGAAGAAGAAGAAGAGGAAAAACGAAGTAGGATGAGGTGAGGAGTGGAAGAAGAAAGAGGAAGAAAAGACAAAGAAAAAGAAGCAAAGAAGGAAAGGATAAGGTGAATAAAGGAAGAAAAGGACGGAAAGAAGAAGAAATGAAGAAAAAAGAAGTAGGATGAGGTGAAGAGTGGAAGAAGAAGAGGGAGGTTAATAATAAGAAGAAAAAGTAAAAGAAGAAAAATAATCAATAAAGAAAAAGAATAGGGGAGGAAGAGATAAATAAGAAAAAACGGTAAGAAAAAAAAACTAGATTGGGGAGTCGACAAGAAAGCTGAAGTAAGACGTGAAACAATAAAGAAAGCGTAGAGGAGGAACGGAAGAGAGAAATAAAAGGAGAAAAAATAGCAGGAAAAATAGTAAGAAAACCAACAGGAAAATAGTAAGAAAATAGCAGAAAATGGTAAGAAATGAAACAAAACAAAAAGAGGAAGAACAAAAATTGAGGATTTAATGTCGGGAAAAATGCAGAGTGAAAGAAAAACGAAGAAAATTTTGAAGACACAGATCAGATCAATTTGTTTAGTTAACACTTGAAAAATCTATTGATTCTTGTGATTGATCACGTTGCTACCCTCCGCCAAGCCCACCGATCACTTTGGGTGTGTCAGAGTTGCGGCCAGTGATAATTAGGGTCCACCAAGTTTGTTGTAAATGAGGGAGACAAGAATAATGAATAGGAGAGATCCTCTACCAAAACCGACCCCCACTTTTGTCTCCTCCCACTTTTTTTTATATATTATATATATTTTTTATTATCCTTTATTTTATTTTTTTCTTTCTTCTAGTTATTCCAACTTTCACTTTCGTTTCAATAGTCAATTTCGTATTTCAGCTATGAAAGGTCCACTAATGTCACTTCTCCCCGTCCAACGCAACCACCAACCCAGCAACTCAACCGCGGTCATTCCTTTTATAATAAAAATCCCTTTATCCTTCTTCGCCCATTGCAATTCTCAGAAATAATTGATCGGCTCAAAGGGGACGATAGAATTTCTTTTATTCGAAATCCTGTTTTAATATTATTAGCAACATTTCTAGTATTATTAATTATAAAAAAAAAATCATATTATTAGTACTCACAATTCTAATGCTTTCTATCCATGAAAACAGTGGTGTGGACACTGGATGTTGCCAGAGTGCCGCTTTGCGATTTATGAAGTGATAAATTAGAAAAACCCGGTAAAGACAAGAGCAGGGGGCACTATACAGTCTCTGCTTTACACGGTGTTTAATTTACTGAAGCCTTCTAAAAAACAATCATAAAATAAAAAGACTCACAGTAATTCGAATTCTCGCAATAAAGTCAATAGGCTTTAATAACGTTAAAAAAATTTTAACGTATTATGTGGAGAGAAAAAATTATAATAATGATTTTTTATGCAACACATACCGTTTTCTAAACCACTTTAAAATCTATTTTAACTTAAAATAAAATAGAATAACATTTTGACAAACCAATTTAAATGTCAAGGACACAAATGAGTTCCCACTTTATGGTTTATTTTAAGTTATTTAGACAAACTATTTTAAATGCCATGGACAAAAATGAGTTATACCCAATCCCATATTTATCTTAAGTTATTTAGACAAACCAATTTCAATGTCAAGGGCGCAAATGAGATATACCAACTTTTATGTATCTGTGAAATTTTTCACTAAATCAGCTATAAATGAAATGATGCTAAATATACGTTGTACAGCATTGCTGTTTATATCTTTTAATATACTTCTATAGGTTTATTTGTAGTTGTGATTACTATTTTTAGGCGATTCTAGACATTTTCATTCCTTTATAAGAATTATAAAGTTTACTAGTGTCTACAATCATTAAAAATAATGGGTTTTAATACCAAAAGAGTAGATAAAATAGCCAAAATAAAGAATTAGCATGAAAAAATGTAAGTGTATTATTTTATAAGAATTAAGTAAAAAGCAACCTATATACATATATTGTACGCACGTTAGAAATAAATGGGTTTTAATATCACAAAAACCTGATATAAGTTTTAAATAAATATCACGGAAAAATGTATATTTGTTTAAGCAAATAACAAAAATCAATAGATACTAGTTAAAGGAAACGGGTTTCAAAACCTGATAAAAAGTCTGCATAAATAAATATCATGGAAAAATGTAATATATTTGTTTTAATGAATTAAATAGAGTCAAAAGAAATATAAAAATACTAGTGGCTGTTAAAAATAACGGGTTTTAATGTCATAAGAGTAGATAATGTAGTTTGAATAAATAAATAGCATAAAAATGTGAATTTGTTGGAGTGTGTATGCTTGTCAAAAATAACGATTTATAAGATCACAGGAGTATATAAAACAGGCGCAGTAAAGAAATAGCGTGAAAAATGTATATTTTTAGAGGTGATTAAGGATAAAGCAAAAGTAATAAGAATATGCAATTGAGGTTTGATTACAGTTTAGTATTTTATTTTTGTATATGGTATTAGTAGTGACAAATTTGCTTGATGACCGTTGTATTTAATTTTCAAGAAACAAGCGGACAGCAAACAAATATATATAAATGAAAATATCATATGCAATATTATTTCTTTCCGTTCTTTCGTTTTTTTCTTTTCTTTCTTGTTTTCTTTTATTTATTTATTTATTTATTTTCTTTCTTTTCGTCCTCCTTCCTTTCTTTTTTTCCTTTCTATTCTTTATTTTCTTATTTTCCTCTTTCTTTTCTTCTTACTTTCCCTCTTTCATTATTTTCTTCTTCCTTCCCTGTTTTCTTTTCTTCTTCCTTTACTTTCCTTCTTTTCTTTTTTATTTCGTTTTCTTCCCTTATTTCTTTCATTCATTTATTCTTTTCTTTCTACCTCCTTCTACTCTTTTTTCTTCCTTCTTCATTCTAAACTTTCTTTCTTTCCTTCATACACTATTTTTTCCTTCTTTCTTTTCTTTTTTACTTCCTTCTTTTCATTCTCCCTTTCACTTTCTTTATTTCCTTCTTTCTGTCCTACTCCTTCCACTCTATTTTCTTTCTTTCTTTTTTCTTTCATTCCTTTATTTTTTATTCCCTTCTTTTATTTCATCTTTCCCCTCTTTCTTTCCCTCGGTATTAATTTCCTTTTCTCTCATCTCTTCTTTCATCTTTTGCTTTTAATTTTTTCCATCTTTCTTTTTCTCTCTTCCTTTCTCTCATCCTTCCTCTATTTTTTACATTCATTTTTTTTCCTTCATATTTTTTTTTAATGACCCATCTCTTTCTTTTGTTCGATCTCATTTTCTATTTTCTTTCTTTCTATCTTCTTTTATTTCATTCATTCATTCATTCATTCATTCTTCTCTCCATTGTTTCTGTCTTTTTTCTCTGATTATTTAATTCATACATTTCTCCATATTTTCTTTATTCTTTTCTTCCATTATTTCATCATTTTTCCATTTTTTTCCTTCGGTTTTTTTGTCTATCCATCCGTTCATTCATTCATTCATTTCGTCCCTTTTTCTTTATTTCTTTCGTCTATCATTTCATTCATTCATTCGTTTGTCCATTTTCTATTTCTTTCTTTCTCCCGTTGTTTCCTTCATTCATTTATTCATTCATTCATTGTTTTCGATTTGTGCTTCTTATTTTTAAAATCTATTTATGCCTCCATTAACTTGTGATTTTTCTTCCTTCTTTTCATCTCTTTAAGATTTCGATAGTTTTTTTTATTCTTATTTCCAATTTTATCGATTTTCCTCATCTATTGATATACTCTTTTGTTTCTATGTTGTTTTTTTATTTTCATTCAGATACTCTTTTTTAGGGGAGGGGCTTTCATTCTTTCTTTTTCATCATTCTATCTATCTATTTATTTATTTATTCATAATAATTTCCTTTTATTCCTTCATATAACTCTTCTATTCTTTTTATCAATATAATTCATCTATGTTTCTTTCTATCTCGTTTGACCATTCCCAATCGCGTTGGATGGCTGACCAGCAGTTCTGACGTGCTTATGAATAGTCAATACAACAGCAGGAATACCTTGTCCCAATAAACATTGATGTCTTTTATTCTATTTTCTTTCTGCCTGTTCCCATTCTACTCAGCTCCTCTGTGATTAAGAACCTTTGAACGATTGGAACATCCGCATCCTACTTGCTTGTCCCTTCTTGGAAACCTCTTCCACGTTTTTTTTTCTTCCTCAAAAAATCTCCCTTCAATTCAAAAGTCCAAAATCGCATTTTTTGTATCTTTCTTCTTTTAAAAACTTATTCATGTTATTAACTTATTCATAGGCCTATCTTTCTAGAATTTCCTTATTTTTGTATAAGTAAGGGGTAAGTATCAGATTCTTAGTTCGTATCTACATTTTTTTTACAACTTTTTTTCTATAAAGGAATTAAGGATTTATTAGCGATCTATTCTCCCTTTGAGTTATCGCACCATGCTGCTGGCTGTGTATGTACCATACATACCATTTCAAAGATACCTCTCTTGGTTCAGTGATGGCTGTGTTACCTGGCATGGTTCACAAGCTTGGAGATCTTCTGTTATTCTTTTACTATCTGTGATGCAAATCTACCAAGCAGCATACATTGCTAAAGAGATGGACAAACTAAAGACATTGTAGTAATGTTTCTATCTACTATTTCTATTTACAAAATTTTACAATTTTAATTAAGTGACTCTAACTACTAAACTAATCAATTACTACTTCAGAGAGACAATGAAAAGTATGTTGAACCCATGTCGTGGTTAGGAAGAGAGGAGAAAGGAACGATCTTCCTGTTGTCTAAAGCACCAACATGCATGCTCAAACCTCGTGTAAGTGTAAGCGTCTTTTTAAATTAGGACTGAGAGGCACCAGACATATTGCCACAGAAGGTTCTGACTCAAAACCAAATAGAATTTTTTCCACAGATTCGAATACCGGAAACATCGATTTTCAAGTCTCAGGTTAAAAAATTGGCAATGTAGTTTGGTAAAGACTGTTCATCACACAGACAAGGTCAATTTTATATACAGGGTATCCTACAGCGAATCCCCAAATTATTAAATAATTACATCCATAATTATTTCAAAGGTAATATGTGTGTTATGCAATCAAATGACCATTATACCTTCATCATAATACTTATAGTAGTTTACACAATATATAAATATACATATATGTATAAATATAAAGAGATTGGAGTAAGGTTTAACTGGCATATTGCAATGACCTTTGCATGGAATAT
This sequence comes from Xipholeptos notoides, assembly GCA_036873565.1. Taxonomy (NCBI): domain Eukaryota; kingdom Metazoa; phylum Mollusca; class Cephalopoda; family Idiosepiidae; genus Xipholeptos; species Xipholeptos notoides. Next base: position 11,129 of record JAYKTE010069540.1, read on the forward strand.
TTACAATAATTGATTGTAAAAATTTGGATTATTTGTTTTGTTTTTTCTCTATTTTTTTCTTTTTAAGAATCAATTTTAAACTTTAATCGAATTTGTCACCCTAGAAAAATGGCATTAAATGTAATCCTGTTAAATCATTTTATTATCCTTCTCTTCCTTATAGTTCTGATATAATGATAAAGATATGTGTTCATACTCTGGTACATGCATTTGGCTAGTTTTATGATGGCAAATATGGCATGTTTGTTGAAATTTGATATGTATCAAGATTTGAATTCGTTGATTATCGCTAAATTATGGCTAAATTTTGTCATTCCAAGAATAGTTCTCTAAACATTGCAAATCCAAAATATTCCTAACCCACTTGACCCCAAGGTTCATGTTTAAATGATAAATCATCTGACTTCTTACAAATACTTAACTCAAAAGTCTCAAGTGACATCGGAATTCCTCCTTTCTTTTCTGCTTCCTTTATTTCTTTGATTTCTTTTTTTCTTTTCTCGCTTTCTTTCGTTCTTTCTTTTCTAGCTTTCATTCTTTCTTTCTTGTTTCCTTTCTTTTCTTTCTTCCTTTCTTTCCCGTTTTATTTGCTGTTTCCTTCATTTCTTCCTTTCTTTTGGTCTTTCTTTTCTACTTCCTTTCTTTCCTGCTTTCTTTGTTATTTCCTTCATTTCTTGCTCTATTTATTGCTTGTTTGATTTCTTCCTTTTTTTCCTTTTTTCTTTTGTGCTTTCTTTCTTTTTTGCTTCTTTTCTTTACTGCTTTTTTCTTCATCCATTTCTTTTTTGCTTCTTTTCTTTACTGCTTTTTTCTTCTATCTTTCTTTCTTTCTTTCTTTCCTTCTCCCTTTCTTTTTCTTTCCTGTTTTGTTTCTTTATTTATTTCCTTTCTTTTTCCTGTTTTATTTATTTCCTTTTCTTTTTCTTTCCTGTTTTCGTTCTATCTTTCTTTATTATTTCCTATTTTCTTTATTTATTTCTTTATTTCCTTTTTCTTTCTTTGTTTCTTATTTTATGTCTTTCTTTCTTTCCTTTCTTTTTTGTTTCCTATTTATGTCTTTCTTTCTTTCTTTCCTTTCTTTATTTTCTATTTTTCTTCATTTTTGTCTTCTTTCTTTCCTGTTTTCTTTATTCATTTTGCTTTCTTTTTGTTTTATCCCTTTCTTTCTCTCACAACAACAGCATAGTCCCAGAATTACTGCAACGAGGATAGAAAGTGTAACATCTCCAAACTGATAGAATGTCAGGACTCAATCACATGCCATTAGTTATTGTGGGGTGGCCAGCACCATGGCCGTCTGCCTGCCTGCCTATTGGCAAATCATTCTGTAACATCATTGAATGCATCTCCCCAACCCAAGACCAACACAAGGTTGATACAGACACCAGTGCCTATGTAAACAAATACCAAATGACCGGGGTAATAATTAGTCATTCTGAAGATGGCCACTGCTCAGAACGAAACGTCCATATTGATTTTCTAAAGTCCCAAAATCAATTTTTTTTTCTTTCGCAAAGCTGGTTCATTCGATTGAAACAGCTGAAAGCGTTGTAAGGCTTCTGTCAATTATCGTGAAGTTGTTTAAAATAACAGATTAAGAAACTCGACATGGCATTCATTCACTAGATTGTCTTGCCCGCTCACAGCTTTTGCTTTATTGTTTATTTGTTTATTTTTACTATTTCTCTTATTTGTCACTTTTCTGTAGTGCTCGAAGCTTTTTAAACTACGCCTTCTTGATTATCATTATTCAATCGATTCGGACTTTTACTCTCATCATGATTCTTATATTTACAGTTTCAATGTGCATTAATGTTAATGACAATGCATTGATGATTAACAATATTTGAATTATTGGGGCTTTTACTCTCAATTTTATTGTTACATTGGTAATGTTTTAGTATATTCATCATTATAACAATGCATTGATGATTATTAATTATTCAATTAATGGACATTATGATTAAGATTTCAAAGTGCATAGGTGTGTCGTTCAGTATTATCGATTATTATCTACAAGCTATAAACAGAAGACAGTTTTTAATGTTTCCCTTTTAATGAAGTTTGCTTTACATGCCAATAAGTCTTACGATAATTCAAAGCCGAGAATTTGTTTGGAACTATTTGTGTTTGATAAATCTTATCATTTGCTGCGGTTTTCTACTAGAAACAACTAGTACTACAAGATTAAATCGGAAAAAAATAATTACTAAAATTACAAAACAGATAAATTTATAAAAGAGGACAAGAGACAGAAAATTGGCGCTAAAAGTTCCAGTCTGAGGATGAGGTATAACCACAAAATATACCTATTCACAAAAGATAGATAAATAAACCTCACACAACCTTAGAAATTCCTTTATCTTTTACGAAAATAATATTGAAATTATTATTTGTCAATAATTGACTTATATTAAATGTTGAGTATATCATTTGTTGAAAGAAAATAGTTCTACTTTTGTATCAAGACATTGAAGGCACCCTGTAGATCCTTCTGAAAATGTCTTCCATTAAATACAGATTATGTGTGAAATATACTCTTAGGCCTGGAAGAGAAACCCCGAGGTTTCTATAGAAATTATGAATAGATCCCAAAGTTTTTGAAAGAATCTATGGAAAATCTTCATTCCTTAAAGACGGAAATAGAGAAATAAATTAACAATAAAAAGTGCTATTTGTACATTAAGATTTCTTTCCGACACTTTATGGGTTTCATTTTATATTAAATACATAATACCTTTATCAATTATTTTCTTTGAAATAATTTTCATCTTTCAGTATTGTCCTCTTAGAAATAATACTTACAGATTGAACAACTCGGCAAAATCTTTTATCTGCATGATCCAAATAAATAATGGCAATTCATAAAGATTCGCCAATGAAAAAATATGATTAAATACATTTTTTTATGTGTTAGTTAGATTATTCGGACTAGTATTCTCATCATGAATTCTCACAACCGCAACGTCGATCATATACTTTTATACTTTTTCGTTGCTAATTATATATATATACATATATATGTGTGTGTGTGTGTTTGTTTTTGTGTGTGTAACAAACTACAACACAAAATAAACACACTTAAAATTATAGCAAAACTACGAATATGTAACTGACAGAAAAAGTAAATCCTTGAAGATGGTCAAAAAAAAGAAGAAAAATGTTGGGAAGAAATTACGGGCCTATATTAAAACACTTGGCCATGCAACGAAAACACTTGTTCGAAAACAAGAAAATATCTAAATAAAAATATTATAAATAATTTTTTTTAACAAGAC
>JAYKTE010069650.1:0-14396 GCA_036873565.1 Xipholeptos notoides
AATTCATTCAATTTCTTTCTTTACTAAAGTAACCTACTCTGACAGAGATTGTCTAAATTGGTGCCAACTAAATTGGATGCCGGCTGGATAGGGATGGAGAGAGAAAGAGATAGATTTTATCAGAAACTAGTCTAACGAGAATTCTACACTTTCTCATCAGATTTCATTTGAAAGAGATATCTCCAACATTTCAAGTGATATGCTTTATATCCTTCCTCAGATATCATTTGTTTATCTGTGGACCACATAGATTTCTTTCTATGGAGATTTCTGAAAGATGATGTGTATTCTGAAAGGAAATGGTGTTTGATGTGTGTACTTCCATTTCTTCTCATTATGAGATGTGTTTGGAGCAGAAATGAAAAATAAATGAAAACTAAAAATGATGAAAGATAGTAAGGGTTTTATTGACACTCATATGTTTAACAAGATTTATGTGATTTTAAATTTAAAAGAAAAAAAACCTCAAACATGTACAGTTGCTTGTGTCAGTGTCAAGTGAACAGCAATAACTACTTAAAATATTTTACAAATTTAAACAATATCAATATCACATTACTGTGTCATGGACTTTATGCAATAAACCATAAACTAATGAATTGTTTGGATCTAAAATACAAGAAAAGCAGACAAATAACTGAAAGACAAAGAGACATCTTTCCCTTAGAGGCAAACATTTTCAAAAATCTAACAGAATTTTTGAAATTCTTTCCCCCAAAAAACAAAAATCCGTTAAGCTATGAATTATAGAATTTTTCTCAAAGCAAATATGATTTCTGTTTATTTTTGGTTGTTTATATCTAAATATACCATAGATTATGCAACTTATTTCAGGCTGTTTTAAAAACAATTTAAAAACCATAAAGTTATCAACTTTTTTACTAGAGATTATAATTTTACCAATTTATTTTTTGTAGTTCAAAACAAAATGCCAAAATAATCCAGGAAAATCTAATCTAGATTAATTCTTCTATTTCAGGAAAAAGTCTTCAGGATTAAATGAATTTTGTCCTCAAAAATGATTTTTTTAACGATTCACTAACTTGGTTGATATGTTTTATGATTCAATTTTATAAAACAGAAGTTCATGACCATTTGTCTCATCTAGCCACATCATGTAATTAGTTGAGCTAGAACTGAAATTTGACACAATGTTATATTTATGTGCTCTATGGCAAGTAAAGGGTAGTCAAGAATAGAACTGGAAGTTGACACAGATCCATATTTATATGCTCTATGGAAGGTAAAAAATCATTACAGCCACTAAAGTGTAAGTTTTTATCCTCTCAGAGTTTCTTTTCCTACATGCACTATCTGCCAAGATTCATGAGTTGCATCTGCTCAGGTTTTGGAATCAATCTTGTCCTTTACTTGGAAGAGTTTCTCTTCCAAGTGAATGAACCTCTTCAGCCCAAAGAAATTATATAAGTAAATATAATGTTTTAACAGGGATTTGAACTCACATAATAGTAGTTCCACCAAAGTCTAATCATTTAATCACTCACCCACAGCAATCATTTAATCAAGCTGCATCATGTATTAATAGAATTAGAAAGTCAGATAAAATCCTAGAACATTGAACATATATTCCCTATTCTCAAACATCAGATTCCTTTCAGTTAAGCAACATCTTCATAACATACTGTATTTAGCCAGCTTCTCTGAACACTAGCTAAGTCAACATTAAGACAAACACTAATGATATTTGAGTAATGGATGAACTGTTATGATAGTAGTAGAAATTGTAATTGGGTCTTTTTTATTTATTGATATGTAATATTCCATCTAGGATATTTAATGCTGATTTGGAAGAATTATCTGAAACCAATTTATTGTATATAAGCTAATAAAACTATTTTTATGGTGCCATTTGCTTCCTTTATATCCTTTTTAAGTCCCCCAGATTGTAAGAAATGGCACTTAAAATACAAATGATTTTTATTCTTACTCTATTTTTCTCTCTCTTTCTTCTCCCTTTCTCTCTCTCCAGGTTTCCTCATCATTTTTTATCTCTTGTCTTATTCTCTTTTCTTTCCACTCTTTTTATTATTCTCCTTTCAATTTTCCTTTCTTTTTATTTCTCTTTCATTTCTTCTTATTTTCTTCTTCTTTCATTTTTCAATTTTTTTCTTTCTTCCTTTTACTTACAAAATTTTTACTTGCAAAATTGTTGACATGATATTCAATAATGTCTGGTTAAATTAAAACTGAAAATAGAATAATTTGCACTTCCAACACTGCACTGCACTGCATCTGTCAGTAGTTATAGTTTGTTAAATTGAAATTAATATCAAATGAATCTTGGTCATTATGTTAATGCAAATCATTTAAACAATCATATGATTCTTCACTTCAGCTTTAATCCACTAATTGGTTATATGCTTGGACTTTGAAATCATTATCCACAAGTTCAAATCCCAATCAAACCTTTATGCTCACTTTTGCTTACCCTGAACAGATGATGTTCAATAACTCATGAGAACTAACTCTTCTACATGGATTAAATTCTTTTGTTGCATTTTTGATTGTCTTTTTTTTTTCTAGCTTTGTTTTGTAGTCCTTGAGTTTATTAAGATTAGTGTGAAGCATTTTGCAAATCTTACGATTGCCCCAGGTGGCAAAACAGTTGCTACACCACTGTAGCTGAAATTTTCAAATTCTCATGCATGAGTTCAGATTCAAGTCAATCCATTTTGCTTTCAGACAAATACTCTTGTAAAGGATGAATTCCTTCCTTTCTTCTTAACCTGTTATCAGCTAAACTGTATTCCTTCTACTGTTACCGTTCTGACAATCAGTTTACCAAAGATCTCTGTTTACCCAGGAAAATATTTATACTATTAAATTAACTTTTAGGTTGATATGTACTCAAACAAAGAAACCTGACCCAATTTTTATTACTCAAATTATTCAAAAATTTACTATCATAAACTGTAAACTTTGTACTTTATTTACTTTATAGATGTAGACTGTTCACATACTCTTAGTGATATCAGGTGTGTCAATCTATGTTAAGTATTCTTTAGTTATTTTTTCCTGCAGTCAGGATTGAACCTATTACCACTAGATAAATGTGATCTATAAGTTGAGAATAGAAGCCTGAATAATTGGAATAAAGATAATAATCAAAACTCGTTGAATAAATTTAGACAATGTGACCCAATTTCTTTAATTATGCTTTTTTATATTCCTGAATTATCAAATTACTGTTTGATTATTCTAGGAATTAAAAAAATGATTTTAGCTTGAACAAAGTTCTTTTCTATCTTTTATTATTTGCTTGAACTGCAATTTGATATTTTTTGATACTCATTTTTTCTTTTTTTTATGAAAAAAATAGATCAAAATGTTTTTTGTTTTTTTAAAAAAGGGTTCTTTTGTCTTATAAACTATGACAATGAGCATTTATATTTTGAATGTGAAGCAACCATAATTGATCTCCCAAATGATGTCTGATATGGCAATTACTTGGCAATCTCCTATTATGCTTTCTTCAAAATAAACTATTTTTATAATGATGGCAGTTATTGTTTCAGTGTGAATAAACATTGATTTCTCTCTGAAAGAAAAGTCCATAACAGCCGCTTTCCTTTAATCATTTTTTCTTTCATTTGTAAAGTTTACTTCATAGATATCAAGTTAGTGACTTGTAGACATTTCTTTAAGTCAAAAGATATAATTTTTTCTGCATTATTACAATTGCTCAAATTGCATTGACGAAAATGTGTATATAACAAAGTAGTTATATACAACCAGTTTCATTAATATTCTATCAATTTTATAAAATTCAAAATTAAATACAGTCATTCAATAAATTAGATATACAGTCAATATTATAATAGTCAAATATAGTCACTACTGTAAAAGTCAAAATAAAGCATATAGAAAAATAAAAACTATGACTTGGCTGTCAATGTTTTAAAAGTTACAAAATGCCTGATCATTTCTAAATCCAAATATTTTCTGTGTTGTTTTGAAAATGATTATATTTGTCTTTTCAAAAAAACTCTTTTTTTTTCTACTTTTGTATTTCCTGTTAGCTCGTCAGAAAACCTACATCCTAATGTTAATTTCTCCATTCAGTCTGGCTGTGCTTTCTAATCAACCAAACCTTCAGCTCTGGACACTAATTTCCTTTTGTGTTTGGAGTTTTCAGACTTTTATCCTCATTTTCTTTGCTATTTTCACCTTTCTGCAGGTGTACCCTGTGGCTTTCTTTAGGTAATTGTAATCAATCACAGAAACCTTTATTGAGCACATAAATATGACCTTGTATCAAATCACAGTTTCCTGACTATCTAAATAATTACTCTTTACCTACCATGGAGCACATAATTATGTCAAATCACAGATCTATAATCAATTGTATAGATGAATGTCAACATAGCTAAGACAACTTATGTTGCACCCTGTCACTAAAGTTGTATGAAGTACTTGTTTATTTAGGTGCTCTGAGGACCAAAATTAATTACAGGTTTCATGAATTCATGTGCAAACTTTTCTTTAAGTTGAATAACAAAAATGTTGTTAATCCTATCCCTTACTTCTTTCTCATTTGGATTTGAAATAATAAAATAATTTTTTTTTATTGTTGTTGGACTTGTACAGGTTTCCAATACAATTGTGCCAGTATTGAATAAATGTTTTCCTGAGACAATGTCCATGTTAGCCTCTACGGAATCATTGCAACCCTGTCTACTCAAGGATCTCATTCTGGATGAAACTCCTTTGCGGAAAAGCCACATATCTCAAAAGACTAAAGCCAGGTAAATTTAATTCTCTAAATTTTAATGTTTGTTTTGTTTTTCAGATCTTTCTAGACATAACAGTAAGCCATAACCATGAACAATGTATCAAGTTTTATTGAATGTGGAGTTACCCAACAAACTCTATCTGTAGATGTACCTTCTTTTGACAACAACAAAAATTCTTAACTTCTCAACATATTATTCATTTAAAAACCATGTATCTGCTAAAACAAAATTCTGTATCAAATAAATTTTTAAGTTTTAATACAAAAATAAATATTTTCTACTCTTCAGGGTGGGAGTGTTACTGTTGCTTTGATCTTAAAAAGAAACATAGTATAGAGAAGATGTGATCTAAAAAATCCTTTTTTTATGGTTATAAAATTTAATTTCATCCGATCAATAAATTGATGGTTTTATCTTAGCCTAAATTGTTGAACAGTATTTTTGCTATAAAGGTGATATTCTATAGGAGCCTAGTAATATCCTAATATTTTATAGATATTCTTTATTCTGTTTCATTTTTCTATATATTATGCCTGACTGATTCATTTATCTCTCACTTAAAAAGCAATTTTTCTACCTTGGGTCCCTCTTCCTAACCAGTTCTTTATATTAATGACTGTATCAATTTTCAAAAATTTCTATCAAATACAAAATGTTTTTGTTTGTTTTTGTTTTTTTAACTTGAAATTTGGATTTTTACAATTAACAAACCATTATTTCATTTGTTTTTATTGAGAGAGAAAAATAGAATAAGAGTAAAAATCATTTAAAAGTAACATCAATGTCAGTCTAGAATCAATTTGAATGATGATAAAATTGCTAAGATTTGTGCAATCTTAGTGCATTTGTTATTTTTCATTTTTGGATTTCGATTGGTTAATTTTCTATTCCATCTTTCTCAGCAATTTATAAAGTATTTTCATTTTGTGTTGAATACCAAAACAAATTTATTCTTAGGCCTAAATCAAACTTGCTGTCTAAAATTGTTCATTTATAGATAATATTTATTGATTATTATCAGAAGATATAAATCCAAAGACATTTGTGTTTTTTTAATCTTTTTAAATGAGAAAAATAATTCTAGAATACAAAAGTAGAAACAAGACTAATACTTTTTTTAAAAATAAGCAACTTGGCCATTAAATTTTTGATAAAATAAATATGAAATGCTGCATGTAGGGCAGCCATTTTCTTCAAGTGCAGATCATTATTTTTCTCTTATTCTGAATGCTTTTTTTGAGATTGTTTCTTTAGCCTAGGGACAATGATCAATTTTCTAGATGCTTTGTTGGAGATTAGAAAGGGAGTAATGCTTCTTTTGATGACATAAAACAAATAAAATCATACTTTTTTAATTATTTCTTTAATCATTCAAACAAGTAATAGCAGACAAGACAACCATATAAATATAATTCTTATGCCATCATTTCATCATTAATTATATTGGCATTTATAAATACATCAATAAAAAATTGGTATCTTTTTTTGTTTAAATCGATAACAATGCATTTGGTAATTATATTAGAATTACTGAATGCCAGTGTAAAAAAAAAAAAAATGACTCCACTGCTAAGATAAAATTCAAAATATAAAAACTTGGATTTTCAATGAATAATATATTTGAAGCATTGAGAGTAACAACCCGATAAGCCAAAAACAAGTTATGTATACCACTGTATGTGGAAGAGAAGACCTGGTTTAATGAAACATGGGTGAAAATCGACTAATGTACAGACTTGGGATAGAATCCAACAAGTGCCACAACACTCTCGCCAATATTATGCCTTAAGCTACCCGGCAAGGGCCTGGCAGCCAATGAGAGTGCACTGGACAAAGGTTTTCAGCCAATCACAGTGCGTCCTGTTGTTTACTTGCTTTTTTGTGTGTTTTTCTTCGTTCTTTTATTTTTGGCGCTTGTTGGGTTGTTACTCTTAATGCTTTATTTGTTTGAAACAATATATTTCACAAATTAATTGCTTTCCTTATCAGTGTAAAAAAGATTTGACTCTGTATTGGTAGTAAAATTCAAAATAATAACTTGTAAAGTAATACAGTGAATGATTATTTTTATTTCCCATTTTGTATTTTTATGGAAGTATCATTTTTTTATTAACAATAGTTTAGTGAATAATAATCATAATAATTACTTCAACAAAAGAGATTTCTGTCTTTCCATACAAAATTGCTTTCAAAATTGCTTAGTTTCATTGAAGGTGAATGTAGGAATAGCCATTTATTAATAAATAAATAAAGTGTTTTCATGGATTCATGTATATTTGGTGATGAACTAAGAAATCTATTATGAGGAGTGAATGGGTCATTATTAAAATAGCAACAATAATAATGCTATATTAGTATGTAATGGCATGTAGAACAAGGAAGATAAGATGGGAGAACAAGGTGAGAGGAGAAGAAAGCCTATGATACAGAAAGAGGTAAATAATATAATTCTACTAGTTCTATTCTAGTAATTTAAAAAGGAAAACAGTTGTTTTGAAAAATGATTCCTGAAATTGAATAATAGTATCAGTCAATGTGTTGTTAAATAAAGTATTCTAGCTTTCTAGTGCTGAACAGATTTTCTAGCTGGCCAATGGAAAGTCTGACTGCTACAGTAATTGTAAATCTGTTTTCTTTTCTTTCTACCAAAGAAGGTTGGTAATAATCATTAAAGATAATTCTTTTCTTTTTCAAATGAGTTTCACTTATCATTTTTGCCTTGACTATAGAATTTCTAAATAAAATCTGACTAAATATTTCAAATCTATTTACAGAGGAATCCGCTCCAGCTGTTGTATCTGGAAACAGCTGCTAGATGTTGATGTGACGGATGCCCTCACATATCATTTCACAGATTCTAAAGGAAGCAACATGTTATTTAGGACATTATGTATTGATTCAAGAAAAATTGTAAGTAATTTCATTCAGTTTTGACTTTTCATTTCTTTACCTAACAATCATTATATTTTTAAATTAGATGAATTTTTAATAATTTACAATGCCCTTTGGTGAATGTGTAAAATAATAAAGGAGTGGCGATGGTCTCCATCATTATATGGACACTTTCTTTTTCTTAAGAACACTCCAGATTTTAGCTGTGAGTCATTTTTTAAAAAGTGGGTGTAAATAAAATCTGACAAAACAGATTTTATGTGGCTTGTTCTTGGGATGCTGGATGACCCTTAAAGAAGGCACACATGATTTTAGAATAATCACTTGTAAACATGGAATCTAGAAAAAACTGTTTTTTTTTCTTCGATTAGTTAGGACAATCTTATAAAAATGAACATCTCTATGATTACAGACAGTTAGAGAGATGTCAGACTGACAATTAGTTGAAATAACAAAACCATCATAATATCTGAATTCTATCATAAGAAGTGACTGACAACAAGCCTTCATTGGCATTGAACAAAAGAGAAAGAGACAGTTAAGAAATCTATGAATGGCAATGACAACAGCTACTACTTCTATTGCAGACAGAGGAAAAACAAAGAGCCAAGCTTTATTACAAACCAAATCAGCTGGTTTTCATTACTAATAAAATAATCAATTTCCTCACAAAAATTTAAAAAAAAATATTCTTAAAGAGTTTTAAATGAATAGAAATAAAAATGCAATTTTGAATTTATTAGTGAAAAGAAAAGAAGTTGTGTTTCCTTTTAAGAAAAATGTCTTATTTGTGAGTTTTTATTTTCTCTTTGAATTTATTTCACACAAAATGTTGGTCCTAAAATTGTTACAAATGTTTGTTTTTGCTTGTGCAATCTCCAGATCATTGCCTCAAGATAATCCCTCCCATCATGCAATTTGTTTTTTCACATTCTAAATGACAATCTTCTGAATGTCAGTAGGTTCAATCCTAACTGCAGACAAGAATAACTAAGGAATACCTAACATAAATTGTAGAGTACCTGAAAACCTGTACAGAATGTGGACACTCCATCCTATTGAGAGCTATGTTCACATCTCTAAGAAGAGTCCTGAGTTTCAGTAGTATTTAAGGAAAACCAAAGGTCTCATTGGCCAAAACATTCTGAAGATAACAAAGATCAGAGAAGTCTTTATAACTTAAATCAAGAATCAAAAACCATTTAATAAATTCAAACAATCTGGGTTTTTTTCTGGTTTACAGTTGATGGGTCATAAAAAGCCTGGTGTCCCAATATTTGCTTCCAATTTGGGCATGTTAGAACCCAGCAAAGTGACGGGCAACGATGCTTCCAAGAGCACCAACTTTACTGGTTCCACGATATCACAGGATACTCTAATCGATACCCACCGTTCCGAATCCCGGGAGACATTAGGACAGGTAAGTGACAATTGAAAGCAGTGCAAAAATTAGTTGTATGTTAGAATTGACTTGTAGTTGACCAAGTACTCTCAGCATGTTCTCTGAATTTACTGATCTTCATTGATAACTTTTCTTTCTGTTGTCAAACTTGAATGCCATTCTATATTGTTTATTATTATCTTCATCTTTAATTCTTCTTAAATACTTCATCTTTCAAAAACAATTTCAATCTGTTCTGTTTACTTTAATTACTTCAAATAATAATAATGGTATTTACTAATAGAAATAATAATGAATAAACTGCTATGATCTTACATGAATTCAGAACCACAAAAATAAAATTTTCTTTTTTTGTGCGCAAACAAATGAGAGATAAATGTGGTTATGTTTAGACTTTTCTTTAGTTAAATATGTTAATCAAATGTTTAATCATGTTTTACACTCATGATATTTGTTATCTAAATAATTATTACAACAAAAAATGTAATATTTGCTTATAATTCTCATTTTAAATACTTACATCTTGTGCACCTATGACAATAGCTAAAATCTTTGTTGACTTCTTATAAAAGCCAATGCATACATTTGGAAGTTGAATAAATTTTGGAAATTGGATAAATCATTATAAGAAAGGTGATTTTGTTGTGAGAAAGATATTATGTATGAGGAGAATAGTCCGATTAATACTTTTAGAATTCATCATACCTCATCTCAAATTGAGCAAGAAAATAATATGGATGAGGAAAATAGTCCGATTAATACTTATAGAACTCTTCAATTCATTTAAAATATTGATTATCTGTTCCAACCAAAATTGCTTCCTATTCTACTTTAAGGATTTGCATCAACTTTATTAGAAAAACTAAAACAAAATAGGATCTGCCAGTAAATTTTCATTCACTTTTTAAGAAAAAAATATTCAAATATAAAATTTTTAGATATTTAAATGAATAAAAATAAAAATGCAATTTTGAATTTATTAGTGGAAAGAAAAGAAGTTGTGTTTCCTTTTAAGAAAAATATGTTATTTGTAATCTTTAAATCAAACTAATGTTTGTTTTTGGTGCCATCTTTTCTTTTTAAAGTCAGAACAGATCTTTTATTGTCTTTTTGATATTTTCTCTTTTCTTTCTTTCAGTATAAAGTTTCTTCTCCTTTCTTTAGACTTTCTTCAATGTGAAAGTTGACCTTAGGCTTCTACGGCACTATTTGACTGTTTTAAGGACCTTTAGGGGTGTTTTGTATTTTGATTGTTTTTACCGTAGGAACATATGTAGATTTTTAGAATGATCATAAGAAAAAAACAAAAAAATGTCGCTCTCAGTTTGAATATTTTATGTTTTTAATCTTATATTGATCAAATGCTCAGGAAGAATATTTTTTTAAAGTTTGGTTTTGTTATGCATTGAACTGGAAATGAGACAATATACATTTCTATTTATTTTTGTTATCAGAAATGAATATGTATGTGCGTGTGTGTGTGTGTATATATATATATATATATATATATATATATATATATATAAACAAGTTTTGTTAAAAAGAACAGAAATCTTCTATTTTTCTTTTCAACTTTCTGATGAGAACCTTCATATCAGGTCTGAAGAAAATTTAAAATAGGCCATAGTCCCAAACGCTTTCAGACTTCTCTGAGTCTATCTTCAGGGTGGATTTATTGCTGTAGTTCTTGTCACATTTCTGAGGCAGCTGAAAGTAAATGCAATGGATTTGACTGGGATTTGAACTCGTGTAATACGATTCCAGAAACCAAGCTTTTTCCACTGCGCCAACCCCACTGCTCATATCCAGATATAGCTGCAGCATTTTCAACATGGCTATATGGTTGTCTTATTTAAGTTAAAGATAATTGTATTTGTTTATTTAAAACAAAATATTTGGATTTGTCACAGAATTTATAATACATTATTAAAATAAATACACTGATTATGTTGAAAGACCATTCTTATAACAAACTCAAAAATGGACTATGAATGCTTTTATAAAAATATGAATCTTAAAGAATTTGCTTTAGATATGTAATTTATTATTGTTTTGTATACATCTTGATATACTTCTTTCTGACATTCTATGAATAAAAACATGGGAAAATTAATTCATATGCAGTGAAATAGAACCTCCAATTGGCCAGTGGTATTCCTATTGATCAGTTTAGTTGAGAAAGATCATAAAAGCTCAGCAACTACAATTATAAAACAGATTGGTTCAAATAATCTAGTTTCACAAATGATAGAATTCTATGTTGGAAGAGGATTATGTTTTATTTGTTAATCTGAAAATTATGAAAGTTTTTGGTTTATTATTTTAAAAAAATATCTTTTTCTTAGTTTTTAAGATTTTTTCAGTCCCAGTCATAACTTTCTAACAAGAGGAATTATTGAAAAATAATTAAGTTATTTGTTGAAGTGAAAATTCTCAATTTTCTCAACAATAAAATATATTTTATAAGGCCCTCAATGAAAAAAGGTTGGGTAGACATATTGTGGATGATACCAAACAGTCAAGATAAGATATAATGTCATGTTTTGGCTCCTTTTGATTTTTGTTTGTTTGTTTCATTCTGTTTGTTTTTCCCTTAAAAAATACAGCTTGTTTTGTTTGTTTTTAATTATCTTTGGAGTCCATGAGATGAGACTTGATGTTTTAAGTTTTCAGACTTATTGTCATTTTCATTGTTATATGCACAACATTTCACTTAATTTGTCCCCCAGCTTTCTTCAGGTAATGAAACTTGGGAATCTTTATGTTATAATTAGGATTCTTTGCAAAACTGAACTTAACCCTTTATTCAATTCATTGGGTTAGTCATTCTTATTCTATTAACCGTGATCAAGTATAAGTGTTAAGTCTTGTAATTTATTTTTAGTTATTATTCCTTTGGATGGGATTGAAACATTTGCCTTCACCCAATGCTCACTTGGAAATTGAGAAAGCCAATGCTTTTATTCCTTGTAATGTGTTAACTTTGAAGGTCAGTGAAGATGTTGATCATGACATGAAGATTCATGAGTTTAGTTTCAATCACCTGAAGAAGGCCAAAGGCTGCATTGACCAAAATGTTGTGAAGTTAACAATGAAGATGAAGACACAGTCTAAAAAATTCAAAACGTTTTTTTTAATCTTTAAGGCGTTTTTTATGCTTGACAAAACTTTCTTTAATTGTATTTTTTATTTTAAAAGGTTTTCTTTTATTTTCAAATCATTTTGTGTGAATGGAAATAAAAAAAAAAGTAATGTTTTTTTTTTAAGATTTGATTTAATGTTATTCTCTAGAAAACAATATATTTCAGATAACATTTTAATATTTATTTGATAGAACATAAAAAACTACTTGGGTTATGATATTTGTCTCAATACAAAAATATGATAGCAACTGTCATGGATGGGTGATTAAATGCTCAAACTTTTAAATCATAATATGTGAGTTCAAATCCTAGTTAAACCATTGTTTGGTTCAAGGGTTAGGGTTAAAAGCAACGCATTTAGGTGAAAGACAATACTGATTCTAAAAGCCAGGCAGATGCACATTTTGGTAGATGAATTTTATCTAAAAGAGGGAAACTCTGAAAGTGGCTACACTGGCATTGCAAGTTTTCATAGAACATATAGATTTTTTTTTTAAGTAGAGATTTTTACTTTGGATAAAATCATAACTCATTAGAAATAGGTTCAATTTTTTTTCATTAGAATTCACGAAATAGAAACACTTTTTTTTAGGTGATTTCTGATGGTTCCTCAATTTTGGTAGAATGTCATAATCTCTCATCTCCCCATCCTCCTCCCTTTCTCTCTTTATTTCCAATCACCAAAAATGACATGACAAATTCAATACAATTTCTTTTTATTTGATGACATTTTATTGATGCATGTTTTTATTTTATTTTGTTTTTGTTTCTACAGTTTTGCTTTTCTTCTTATTATTATTATCATTACTATTTTTATTATTATTATTATTATATATTTTTTTTTATTTTGTTATGCTTTTTTTAATTCTGGAATGCTGCAACGAAAACCCATTCAATATAACCAACCTTGGGTTGTGGGTCGTCAGTTCTTTACATCTTGGTTATTTGTTTATTCTTAATGTCCTACCTTCCATCCTTCCTTCCTTCCTTCCCTCCTTCCTTCCTTCCTTCCTTCCCTCCTTCCTTCCATCCTTCCTTCCTTCCCTCCTTCCTTCCTTCTCTTTTACTTATGGACTGACTGGTTACTTCTGTTCTTTTGTTTCACTTCCCTCAACTCAGTCTTTTTTTACTTTTTTTTTTACTATGGCTCATTCGTTCATTCACTGCCTTCTTCCAATCAGACCAAAAACAAATAACATCAATCAAGCAAAGATACTGGAGCATAGAATTATCTCTTCTGCTATTTTTCACCTTTATTTCATTTATTTTTTTCTTTCACTCTCTCTCCAATTGACAGACGCCAGCCAATCCTGTTGACATGAAAAGAATGAGTATGTATACCACAAAAAGGCTTTCCAAAAATACAAAACACCCATAACATGACATTTCTTTTACTTCTATAACTTTCCTGATATTTTATTTTTCTTCTTTTTCCTTTTTTTTAAATCATCAGAGCTTCTAACATTGCAATACTATTTTAGAAGAACAACACCACAAAACTGGGAGAGTGACAGCACCAATAATAGTTCAAATACACACATAGTACAGTGTTCTATGTATTAATTACAGCAGTTATTATTTCTGATTTTATTATTTTCATTGATTTAAAAAGAAAAATTAAGCTGGAAAAATCCTAGCTTTTCATTTAATGGAAAATACAAAAAACTTTTTTTACAAAATAAGCTCACAATTACCGAATTATTTTGAATAGGCCAATTTTGCAGCTGTGGTATTCCAAATCTCATAAACTCTTAGAATTTTTCTAGAAATTAATGGTTTTATTGATTCTTTAAAAGTTCCATGATACTACTGTTACTGATACTATTGTAAATGCTGGCCAGATTCATTTGCCATTTGTTTAATAACCAGCCATAAAATAAATTATTATTTTTTTAGCCTTACCTGAATTATTTGAAACTTTCTTCTTGTTTGTTTTTATGATGGTTTACTTAGGTATTATTTTCAAAATTATATAATTAAGAAAAAAAAGATTAGGGAAAAACCATGTTTGGGTTTTATTCAGATAGTTTTAAATTTAGCTTTGGCCCTTTACAAATAACTATATATAGGTATACTAGTGTTGGGACGATTCCTAAATTTTGTCCGATTCTGATACCAATTCCGATTTCAGGAAAATGTTGATTAACGATTAACTTAAAAATTCAAGAGAATCTTAATGAAAGAATCGTAAATCTAAGGTATTTA
>JAYKTE010069761.1:0-14396 GCA_036873565.1 Xipholeptos notoides
TGGGTGTTCAGTTTCCTATTGTTTTCATATAGTAAATTGATCCCCCACTTTTTTATCACATTTCTTTACAAATCAGATAAAAATGAAATTAGTCTGAAAATAAAAAATTACATGATATTTTCATTGGTCACTGACTTAATGGCCATCCATATTTTTCTATTAATACTGTTTTTCCTCATATCTCTCTTATGCAACATGGTATTTGCAGTTAAGGCAAACAATTTTATAACGTCAGTTTGGTCTATTTTTTTCCCCCTCTTTTCCCACTCTTTTCGAGAAAGTTGACTTGGTCCAGTCCTGCATTTATTTGAGGGTTCATTCTGGAATGGTTTTATGTGGTAAACAGGACAGGCCTCAGTTTTTCTTGTTTTTTTTATTGTGTGAATTTATCCAAAATTTCACATATAGTTACCAATAATATGGCATCATTATTTTTGCAAATACCTCAAATCATGAACAAAATTTAGACGTGGGCATTAAGTGGGGGTTCAGTTCAATATAACAAACTGATCCCCCACTTTATGACCACATTTTTATACAAATTAGACAAAAATAATGTTTGTTTAAAAAAAAATGTTTACATTATATTTAAATTTAATTTAAATTGGGCACTGACTTAATGCCCACTTTTCTTCCTTTTTTTTTTTTTTTTTTTATAAATATAGCATTTAAAATGTATGACATATCACAATCTTTTAAGGTCTTTATTAAAAAATCAAACTCACATGTTAGAAAAAATATCTAAGCCTTTTCCATCATAAGTACTGAAAAATTAAAATGTTTTTCAATTGACATCAATTAAGGAGAAATCAGCAGGTAGGCTGACAGGCTTATATAAGACATTCATATTGCAATTATTTATTTGAATTTCATAAAATACAACAAATTATTACAATACAAACAGGAAAAAACCCTGATAAATTTCAATAAATATTCATAAAAAAATGTTAATTGAAAATAATTTGAAAATCAGAAATGCGATATTCCCTTACAAATTTTACATTAATGGAGATTTCTGTTGCACTCAAATCATCTATATTATAATTCTGCTTGTTGCTATATCAGTTTGTACGTAATGCTTTTCTGATTGGATAAAACACATTGCTATTAGCAACAGTAAAATTGAAAACAAAGATGGTGGTTTTAGTAACATGCCATGTGTATATTATAATTCTGCCTGTTGCTAGATTAGTTTGTACGCCACACTTTTCTGATTGGATAAAACACATTGCTATTAGCAATAGTAAAATTGAAAACAAAGATGGTGGTTTTAGTAACATGCCGTGTTTATGTTTATTCATTTAAACTTTATTCTACCTTTTTTTTTCCTAGAACTACAAGAAAATTTTGATGCTAGCTGGTATTCCCAAACAAATTATTTTTGTCTTAATGATGCAATTTAAAAAAAAAAATTACTTGAACTATTGGAGTAAATATTAAATCCAGTCAATTTTTTAAAATTTATCAGCATATCTAAACAAAATTAAATAAAAATGGATGATGGCATCTTGATTCCGATCAACATATAAATGACATAATTTTGGGCAAACTTTTCATTAGATGATGTGTTATCACCATAGCAACTCTAAAACTAAGACTATCAGCAATGCTGATTTAACTCCTCTTTACCCAAATTGTGTTTTGAAACCAAAGGAAAAAATTGATTTTTCAAATACTGTCAAAAGACAAGTTCTCTCGCATTTTCTTAAACAGCAATGACAATTTAACTCATCTTTACCCAAGTTACGTTTTGAAACAAAAGGCAAGGTATCTTGCCAAAAATTAATTAAGACCCAAAATTGGCAGGATAGTTTGGTAGAAACTGAAAGGTCATATCTTTTAACTTTGACCCATTGGCAGCCAAAATTCCTGACAAAAACTGATAAAAAATCTTGCCCCATGTCTGAATACAATTAAATTTAATTTTAAAGGGTTCAAATCCCATATTGGCAAAGTAGTAACGGTCAAAGATGAAATTTTAACCCTTAGCAGTTATTTTTTTCAGCTTAACCCCAATTCAAAAGTTTTCTCCGGGCTCAAGAAATCTAGATCTAACATTTCAAGTGTTTAGACCCAAAATAGGCAGAGTAATTTGGTAGAGACAGCAAAGATCAAATATTTCAACTTTGACCTCTTAACAACTAAATTTCCAACCGAAAACTAAATAAAAACCTTGACCTATGTCTAAATCAAATTTCAAGTCTGTAGACCGAAAATTGACAGAGGAGTATGGTAGGGAAAATTGTACACACACACACAAGACACACACGCACACATAGAGGCAAAAAAGAAAGAAAGAAATAAAGAAAAAAGGGACTGTTAATTTTATTTGTGGGGTTTTGGGTACAAGTTAATCAAATTTTGACTTTTTTTTAATAATGTTCAAAGTGTAGTGATTCTACTAATACTAAATTATTTGAACACTCATTGAACAGAGAAAAGAAGTTAACAACACCTCACGGAATATTGGCTATTAAGTTGGCTATTTACAAATTTTTTTAATTCTGTACAAAAATTATTTTTAGTTTCGCAAAAATACCAAGCAGGCCATACATTTCTGAAATAGGGTCGATAAATCTATTGGGGTCTTGTTTTGCATCTACACAGTCAAATTATTTTTACTTTTTCATTATGCATAATAAAGTTCTATGCTCTGCTATGATATTATAAAATAATTTCTTTCTTCTTATATTGAATAATTATTCTTTTTTGTTGTATGTTGTTTTTATTCTTTTGTTTTGTTTTTATTTTTATATTTTTGTTCATTTTTATATTTTACATGAACAAAAAAGTTTGTTTCATTCTCATCTGATGGAAGATTTGTGAAAAAAGGTGTGAAAAAGGACATATAATATTTCTATGAATTCTAAAATGCATAAGACAACAATACTTCTTATGAAAAAAAAATTAAAGTTAAATAAATAGTTTTAATTTATGTTAAATAAATAGTTTTAATTTATTTCAATAATTTAATTTATTACAATTTTCATGTTAATTAGTTCTGTTTGTTCATTCACTTTATTTATCAAGTGTTTATGTCAAATTCTTATTTCACTGCAAAATTATCACAGGATTTGATGGTGTAGATGCAAAACAAGACCCCAATAGATCTATCGACGATATACACTGCCTTTGAAATATTATCCTAAAGTTTTAATTAAAAAAAAACTTGTTTTAAAAAAAGAAGAACTTATCTAACTTGCTAAATTTTAATTTATGATTTTGCCTTTTTTATTTAAAATCAGAATTTAATTAAATAATGTACTGTCGGTTCAGTTTTCGATAGCTGAAACGCACAATATGTGAAATCCAATTTCATAAAATATCGTTCAGTAAAAAAAAAACAACAATAATTTGAAATGAAATTAAAATAAAAAATCTTAAAACTATTTAATGAAAAAATTTACCAATTACCTTAAATAAATAAATATATAAAGCATTTTTGGTTCTTTTGTTTTTCATTTCATTTATTTTTTTTAATTTATTTAATTTCAATAAAGAAATACAGTGAATTACAAGTAATCAATTTTATTTTTTAAAGAAAAAAAGAATAATTGTTTGAATTTCATTGAATATTTCTAACGTGATAACGGCACCTATATTGTTTTGGTTGTTATTAGTAACAAGATGTGAAATGATGGAGAAATAGCTACAGTTTTGAATTTTTTTTAATTTCAGCTTGTAATTTTCGTATTTTAAACTTTGCAAAATGTTGCGTTAAAATAAAAATAATCCCCTCATGAATAAATCCTTTTAAAGGATCCCAGGTACATTTTAAGTCTAAATGTGTTTTTACCTAGGACAAGTTATGTTTATGTGATTGACTATTGGGTGATCGAGATTTTTTGAATTGACCAATCCGAACGTTCTTAGAATCCACACACATTTTCAATTTTATAGATATAATAGATAATATTTTGGTTTAAATTCCAGTTGTCAAAAATTTTGTGATGAGACTTAATGATTACTTTTATTTAAACTTTTGGAATGACCCTTATACATTTTTAACTTCGAAAATGAAAAGGATTATAAAATTCCCAATAAAGATCTGACTAATATAATAACCTTTGATTATCTTTATTTTAGCCCATTTGGTTTTGGTTTTTCTACAGCTACCAAACTTATGATTTTATCAGTATACAAGTGAAAATATTGAGCCTTCAGGAATAAATTCATCAAATCTATGAATAAGAAGGTTTCTGTTTTCTATTAATTATTTTATTAAAAATTCTTCAGATTTAAAAAAAACAAACATTTCAAAGAAAAAAAAAAGATACCTTACTATTTTTTTTAAAGAGATATGAAAATATTTTAGCAGCAAAAACATAACAAAAAATACAATTTTTTATCCCCGTATTCAAAGAGAAAGCTATGGTATGAGAATTGTCCTCAACACCCAAACCAACCTTTACCTAACTACCCAACTTGGAATTTTTGATATTTTTGTCCATTGATACATTTAGATGCTTTGACTTTTAACCTCTTCTTCTTCTTTCTTGTCTTGTCAGCTGTATCATCAGGAGTGCCATAGTGTCGTCCAAAAAGGTTTTTCTTACACTGTGCACCTCTTTGTCATGAGCGACAGTCATTTATTTAACAGTAAAGAGTAGAGAAGAAGCAAATGCAAAGACTGTCCGGAAAATTTTGAATAAACTGGGAAACCCCGTAGGGAAAATAGCACGCAGCACACAAGACTTGCGGCACCAAGCTGCTGGTTCCTTTTTCTATTATTACTATTGCAAAAAACATTTCTTCCAACTTTTAACTAAATAAACTAATAGTTTTTGCTTAGAAGAAGGGAAAAAAAAACAAAAAAAAACTACAAAAACCCCAAAAAATAACATCCCTGCCTACCTGCCATTCCTCAAGTCAGCTTGTCACTTTTAGTGAATAGAAGAACAAATGAATGAATGACTAAAAGTTGAGGGGAAAAGGAATGAGAAAAGAATGAGGGCTAAGAAGTGAGAAGAAAATAATTAGTAGTGAAAGACTAAGTATCAAAAACAATTTAAAATATAAAAAAAATGAATTTAAAAAAAAATGTTTTTTTAAAATTCAAATAAGAAATTTTTTTTAATTTTAATAAAAAAAACAAAAAAAAAACGAACAAAGAATCCCCTTGAATGTCAATGAAAATCATTGTCATTCATTTTGGTATTCATCACTTTCAACTAGCACAAAATTACCATTTGTCAAGTTATTTTTTGCTTTCAAAGCTTTAGAAAAAATAAAATGGAATTAAAAATAATGTTCTCAAAAACTTTTGAAGGATGAGTAAAAAATTTCAAAAAATATCTTAGATTCAAAATTTTCCATCCATGAAATTCAGAACCCCTGCTCTCCAAAGGCATTTAAAAAAACAAAAACATTCAGCATATATTCCTCGGTCAGTAAGATTTGATTCTATGTATGTATATATGATATTTACTTGGTTGAGCGCCTAATTGAGTTAGGCACAAGACCAGTTTTATGTGCTCATTAGATTCCTGAACTTGTCTTTTTGGAATCAGTGTTGTCCTCCACTTAGATGATTTACCCTCCTTAAGTTGACGAACCTCACCTACACACGCTTTAGGAATCAATGTCATTCTTAGAGGAGTTAATCCCCCGAGTCAACGTGCATCATCTGCCCATGGCAACTGAAAGTAAATATAATGGTTTTGACTTAGATTTGAAATGGTATCATATGATTCCATGTCCAAGATTTTACTACTGCTCCACCTTTGCTGCATATATATATATATATAAAAAAGGTGTTTCCTGATGATCCTGATGGTGAAACCCGAGTAGAGAAACACCTAACCAACTTATATATATATATTCATTTATTTAGGCAGCAAATTATTATCTCAACAAGTTTTGTTCAGTAATAGAATAAGCCCATGTTTATATTCTCCTCAAACTTAAACATTAATGCAACTTTCTTAACAAATTACATTTATTGTTAAAGCCTTAAAAGATTCTGGAAGCCTTTAATCACAACTTTGACACCCCTGAATTTGTCTTTTGGATAGTCAGAAAGTGCTCGTATCATTCAAAGACACATTGAAGAAAGTAAACAAGAAAACAATTTGAAAATTAAAAGGAATTTACAACACAACTTTTCTTCTTCTTTCTTTTCATCATTAATATTTGACAAAACTTGCTTAATCTATATGTATATACAAAAATTATATATATAAGTAATATAAAAATTATATACATATATGTATATAATAGATATTAAAAATTTATATATATATAGATAAAATAAATATCATATATATATATATATATATATATATTTAAAAGATAGAAAATTAAATTCTGACTTTATGAAATATGGGAAAAGTCTTTTTTATGCTGATGTCAGTTGTCATCAAGGCTTAAAATATTTAAGTATAAGTATAAAATGTATATAAATATTAGGAAAAATGGAAAATAATTTCTGAGAATGGGTAACAAAAATAGATATTTGAGAAAACAACAGAATACAGATTTGGTTAAATTAGGCCAACAATAAAATAGCATTTTAGTTTAATAAAACCATCTTTGGAGTTTATAGATATTAATCGACACTTAAAATTTTTTTAGAAATATATTTAGAGGCTACAAAATATAAAACATTTGCTGTCCTTCTTGTAAACTTATTTTAAACCCATTTTTGAAAATGGGAATAAACATCCATACAGCCTAATTTTACTATTAACTCTGTTATTTTTTAAAATATCAATTTTGTTGCATGTATAAATATGTTTATATAAAGATCATACAATTTTATAGGAATTTAGGCATTAAAAATTCTTTTTTAAAGCATAAAATGAAGCCACAAATTAATAAAAAACATAGGTACAAATTTTATTATTAATAAATTTGAAAAAAGATGTGTAGTATTTTGAAATTTATAATGAACCCACAAAATAATATCTGATTAGAAATGCGTACATATTTTATTGAGAACTAATTTAATAAAACAATCAAAAAACATAAAATTTAATAACAAAATTTTAAAAAAATATCATCTATATATACCTATAAAAGTGGAATTGTCTGTTTGTCGCTCTGTGTACAATTTCCTTACAAAACTCCTCAGTCAATTTTTGGTCTACAGACTTGATATTTGGCATTCAGGGTATTCAAACATGGGGTGAGCTTCTTAATTGGTTTTTCAGCTGGAAATTTAGCTGGTAAAGGGTTGAGGCTAAAAGATTTGACCTTTGCGGTCTCTACCAAACTACTCTGCCAATTTTGGGTCTAAATACTTGAAATTTTAAATATAGGTTACTTGGGTCAGGCGAAAATTTTTTAATTGGTTTTGATCTGGAAAAAAACTGCTTAGGGGTCAACATTTGAGTCAGAGTTAAAAGATATGACCTTTGTGGTGTCTAATAGACTACTTTGCCAATTTTGCATCTAAACATCTGAAATATAACATTAAAAGTATTCAGACATGGGACAGACTTTTTAATTGATTTTCAGATGAAAATTTAGCTGGTAATGGGTCAAAGTTGAATGTACCTGAACAACACTAGGTTAATGTGCTAGTATTTGCTCAAAAAGTAAAAGTTCTAACAAGATTTGAGAGAGAATTTTATAATTTGAAATACTATTTATGATAAAAAAAATACCTATGTATCATTCAAACCTTTTTATAATCCAATTTATATATAAATAAAAAATATATATAAATTATAAATATATATATTGATTGGATCTCTCTGAAAGCATTATTCTTGTCCCAACTCACTTGGGGTTAAGTTCAGTTTTCCCCCAGTTCTTAACTGAATAATAACCCTCACCTTCACCAGACTGCCTTGTAGGGAAGTGGTTAGGTCTGACTGGAAATATTTGTAGGTTGAGTTTTGATGCTTTTTTGGCATAAACTATACTGACAAGCCATAATAACACTGTAATGAATCAGATTAGAATTATCTATCTATTTTGCCTTACTCTGTATATTGTGTCTATGTATTCGTGAAGAGAAAATAGTGAAACAAGACAAATATCTTTCTCCTATAAGAATTATCAACATGTTTGTTTTATTTTCAATGTTACTATGTCATCATTGTTGGTTCATTTCCTTTTGGATACAATGGAATCTATCAAGCTATCCTTGCTTTAATTGAATTTTATTCTCACTACTCTCATGGGAAACAGTATTTCAAGAACAATAGTAAAATGATGAATAATCAGTATATCCTATGCACTCATTAAAACTATTGCTCACCTGAATCGGAAGCTTTCAATTGCTTGGCAATTTACTTAGTCTGATTTCAACCATCTTTGAGCAAACTGATTATATAAGAATAAATTGTGTGTGTGTGTGTGTGTGTGTGAGTGTGTGTGTGAGTGAGTGAGTGAGTGAGAGAGAGGGGGAAGGAATGAAAGCTACTTCTAGAGAGAAAGAGATAGAATGAAAGCTGTACAGAGAGAGAAAAATAAAGTTGTTCCTAAAGAGATATAGGATAGAAGGAGAGCTGTGCATAAAGAGATATAAAGAAAGCTATGCAGAGAGAGAAAGAGAGAGAGCTGTGCCTAGAGAGAGAGATAGAAATAGAATGAATGCTGTGCCAAGAGAAACAGAGAAACATAGCTGTGCTGAGAGAGGGAGAGAGAGAGAGAGAATAAAAGCTGTGTCAAGAGAGAAAGAGATAGAATGAAAACTATGCCCACAGAGAGGGAGAGAGAAATCTGTACCTAGAGAGAGATAAAGATAGAATAAGAGCTGTGCCTAAATAGAATGAAATATGTCCCTAGAAAGAGAGAGAGAGAGATAGTATGAAAGCTGTACCTAGTTATCCCAACCAATGTAACACAATGTAGACACTAGTTTTTTACTTTAACATACTCTTCCAATCTATTCTCCCTTGCTTCTGTCCCTCCTATGCTAAGAGTTCACCCAATTATATATCTATATCATAAAACAATAACACATTCTTTGATTGACTTTTCAAAATTTCAATGGCTTTGTTTTAAAGAGATACATCCTTATATTTTCATATATTTATGTGTATATAACTATTCTATTCTAACCAGTCAACCACCATGGATTGAATAAAGAGTTATGGTTGAAGTTTTGTGAAGATTCCCAACTATGCCATGAAAGTTTGAGAGTCTGATCACTTGAAGAAGGCCAAAGGGTTAATCAGCCAACATTTTGTGAAGGTAATAATGATAAAGATGAGGAGCCCGAAAAATAGATGTATAGGATTCCAAAAAGCATAAAGAAAAACTTATAATTATATATGTATTTGAAATTTTCAGGCTCAACTTCAAACCCACTATTCAATTCATTGGACTAGTCAGTTCTCATTCCATTAACCATGACTGGGTAAAGCTGTTAAGTCATGTAATGCATTCTTGGTTATCATTGCCCCTGAATGGGATTGAAACACTTACTTTCTATAATTCTCACCTCAATTAGAACTGTGAAAACTCTATGACTTTATCCATTACTCTATGAGTTCTTAGGTGGAGGTGTACACTCTAACCTCATTGATTGAATAAAATGGTCAAGTTTAAGTTCGATGAAGGTTTCTGGTTATGATCTGAATGTTCCTGAGTTTGAATCAATTTGCTCAAGAAGTCAAGAGGGTACATTTGCTTTTGGGGATAGAAATGATGATGTACCATGATAATGAGGGAAAGGTGAGAATGAGAAGCAGTCCAAAAATAAACTGTCATTCATTTTTGAGTAACTGGTGGGATTGATGACGCAATATAAAAATCAATCCATGAGTCATCAAATTTATGAATGAATTAAAAAGTCACAGGACAAAAAATTGGCAGATGTTGTATTGCAGAACTTTCTGTAATGTCAGAGAACAATGAAATAAAATAAAATGTTGGTCATTTGATGTTACTGGCACATCTAAAGGTTTAACAGAGAGGTGCACAGCTACGACAGAGTAAGGGCCAACAGACAGTGTCAGATAGCTGGCATAATACAAACCTGACAGGGCTTCTTGTTAACCATGAAGAAGAGAGAGAAAGACTAAAAGAACTATTGAAACTTCTACTTTAAAACTAAAAACTATGAACCTGTGTATGATCAACACTAAAGTCAATTGATAAAAAAGGTTAATTTTCTTCCAAAAATTGGTGTTTATTTTTTATTTAATTAATTTGCTTGTGAATTGTTATAAACAAATTTTTATCTATTATCCTACAATGATGGAACACCCTAAACATTCTATGATTCTTGTCGGCTTCCACAGAGATATGAAATTATTCCAGTATATTCTTCTGTCTGAATAAGATTTCTCTAAAATGAATACCTATTTATCTCCCCTTGATCCGTTCAGAGATTTCCTTGTCCTAGGATGTTATCAGCCATATATGTGCCTCTTGTCTCTCTTTTTTATATAGTTAAGTAGGTTATCAGCTGATAAAAAAGAAAACAAGGGTTTCTTCTATTTATCCATTCCCAGCTTTTACCACCTCTGCCACCATTTTGAAAAAAGAAATCTTCCCCAACCACCACTGTCACCATCTTTGCCTCTGTCCACAGTTCTGTCTCTCCATTCCTTGTTGCTGTTGTATTGCGTGGCATATTAGAGTCTCTGGAGATGTCTCGGAAATGTTAAAAAGCAAAGCAAAAAACTCAAAAACTTTGCATGTTACCACATATCAGTTGGCCATAGAAATGAAAGTGTGCCAATTTCAAGGAGGTTTTGAAATGGCATCACATCATCGGATTTGCTGCCTGCAAGGTGTGGCACGATTTTTTTTTTCCTTTTTATGCCTGCTTTGGGGTGGATCCTAGTGCAAGATGAAAATGACAATTTCCCAAAATCAAAACAAACAAAAACACAAAATAAACAAGAATTTCATCCAATGGCCTTTCCCCTCTCTCTCTCCCCCCTCTTTTTCGTCCCATCTCTCTCCTTCTGATCTGTTCCCTCCTCCCACTCCTTTCCCCCTCTCTCCTCCCACTTCTTCTCCATATCTCCTCCCATTCCTTCTCTTTCTCCCTTCCTTTTCCCCTATTTCCTCTCCCAATCCCTTTCCTTTCCTCTTCTCTCGCTTCCCCCCTTTTCTCCCCCCCTCACTCTCTTTCTTCTCTCTCTCCTCCACTTCCTTCTCACTATCTCCTTTCTATGTCTCTTCTCCCATTCTTACCTTCTCTCTCTTTCCCCTCTCTCCTCCTGCTCCTTCCCGCTCTCTAGAAAAAAATACCTTTACTGAATGTCTCTCTTTCTTTCTTTTTTTTCTTCCCTCCTTTTTTTTAAATTTTTTCTCTTTTCTTTGTCACATACATCTGATTTTGATTTTAATTTATGGTCCCCCTTTTTTCTTTCTTTCTTCCTTTCTTCTCTTTTCTTTTCAAAGTCTTTTCCTTCTTTTTTTATGCTTCCCTGAGTGACTAATAAATTGGGGGAAAAGTATTAAAATAAAAAAATCACACCTTTCCTTTTTCTCTTCATCCTTCTTTTTCCATTTCTCCTTTCTTTTCCATCTTCTGTTTCCTCTCCCTTCTTCTCTTCCATTTCTCCTCTCTATTTTGTCTTCTGTTTACCCCTCTTCTTCATGTTTTGTTTCCCTCTCTTCTTCATCTTCCATATCTCCTCTCCTTCACCTTCTTCGTCTTCCATTTCCCTTTTTCCTTCATCTTTCATTACCCCCACTTCTTTGTCTTCCATTTCTCTTTCTTCGTCAAGTCTAAAAACATTATTTCTGGTTATTTCCTTTTACTTTTGAAATTAAATCTCTCCCTCTCTCCCTTTCTCTCTCTTATCCCTCTTTACCTCCCTTGCTCACTCCTTCCTCTCAAATACTATCCTTCTGCACTCTTTTCTTCTTTCCCTCATTCTTTCCTTCTCTCTTTCTTTCTTTCTCTCTTTCATTCTTTCTTCCTTTTGCTTCCTTGATACCCCTTTCTTTTTCTTTCCTTCATTCTTTCTCACTCTCTTCCACATTATCTTCATTGTCCCATTCTCCCCTTCACTTTGTCTATCTTTTATTCAACTTGCTTAATTCATTCTTTCCTTCACACTTTTTCATTCTGTCTTTCATCCCTTCACTCTTTTGCTTTCTCAACTCTCCCTATCATCTCTTTCTTTGTTGCTTCTCCCTCTTACTCCTCATTTCTTGGCTCTCCCTCTCGCTTTCTTTCTTGAATCTCCTTCACCTCTCCTCCTATCTGGGCTGTTCCCCTCCTCTCCTCCTTTCTTGGCAGACCCTCTCCTCACATTCTTTCTTGGCTCTTCGCCTCTTCTCCTTTATTGGCTTTCCTTCTCCTCTCCTCCTTCCTTGACTCTTCCTGTTCTCTCCTCCTTTCTTGGCTCTCCCTCCTCTCTCCTTCTTTCTTGGTTCTCCTTCTCCTCTCCTCTCCTCCCTTCTTGGCTCTCCCTCCTCTCCTCCCTTCTTGGGTCTCCCTGTAGTCTCCTTCTTTCTTGGGTCTCCCTCTCGTCTCCTTCTTTCTTGGTTCTACCTCTTGCCTTTCTTTTCCTGGCTCTCCCTTTTGTCTCCTTCTTTCTTGGTTCTCCCACTTATCTCCTTTTCTGTTAGATCTTCCTCTCGCCTCATTCTACTTTGGTTCTCCCTTTCCTCTTCTCTCCTCTCCTTCTTTGTTGGCTCTTCCTATCGACTTCTTCTTTGTTGGCTCTCCCTCTTGTCTTCTCCTTTGTTGGATCTCCCTCTTGCCTTCTTCTTTCTTGGCTACCACTCGTCTTCTTTCTTGGCTAACCCTCTCACTGCTTTCCTTATTGACTCTCTCTCTTGTTTTCTCCTTTGCTTATTTTTCCTTTAACTCTTTTTTTTTTTTGTTGTTGCTTTGCTTAATTTTTCTTTGACTCTCTTCTTTCTTTCTTTAAATATTTTTCATATCTGTTTGTATTTCTTTCCCAATAACAATCCCTATTACATGCCTCCTAATTTGTAAGCACAAATATATGCATCCTTTGGCCGTTCAGCTGGGTGAGTAGTCAACTTTGGCTTTAGAATCAGGATATGCAAGTTGAAAATTCAGTAATTATCAGACTTAATACCCTTTGGAGAACTTGTGAATCCACTAATTCCTTCTATTTATGAGTTAAATAATAAAATTATGACTATGCTTATGAACTGTTAGTAAAATAATACATTTGTATTAAAAATACTGTTTTCAGCATTAAAGGACCATAATGGTTGATATGCCATTAAATAAAATAACCTAAATTAGCATAGCAACCAACAAAAAAAGCCTGACATATTGATCAACTTCAATAACTTCAACTCCCCTTTCCTCTCTTTGATTTTTCATTCTCTATGACTCTCTCTCTCTCTCTCTTTCTCTCTCTCTCTCTCTCAAACAACATTTAAAATTCTTTTATTTCTTCTTCTTTAAATTCTTTGTTCAACCCTTTTCTTTATTAGATTAGACTTCATTTATTTTCTTCTTTGTTCTTCTCAGCTTTTCTTCAATTTCCATTTAAAAACACTTGACTCCATTGATGCAGGTATCGAAAATAAAAACACTCCAATTTATAATATCTAATCAAGCTCTGAAGATTAAAGGTGAAAACATGAAGTTCGCATTGAGATTCAAACCCCAGAGCTTCAGATTGCCTTTATTATTTTTACCATAAAATTATGATGCTCTACCAAATGAGCCATTAGTGCTGTACAGAATTTTCTTTTATTTTCTGTGCTTGATCATAAAAGCCTAGGCATACAAACTAGATTTTTGATAACTGAGTCAAATAATTATTTGAAATAGTTTGTTTTATTAATTAAAGGATAAAATTTACTTTGAAATGAATTATAAGTGAAAAAGAAAATGGAATATTTACACGTAAAATTTATTCAAATATTTTTTAAAACCATTATTTTCATTGGTCATACAGACTGGATTAAATTAGTCACTTTTGTTAATTAATGTATAATTTCTTGTTTGAAATGAACTATATGTGTAAAAAAAGGGAAAAAATCTTTAAATGTAAAATTTATTGAATTATTTAAAAAAAATTTAACAGGCATGCACACTAGATTAAATTAGTTTGTTTTGTTAAGTAATGCATCAAATTTAATTTGAAAAAGAATGCAATGTTGTAAAGGTAAAATTTACCAAAAAATATTGGGTTTTAAAAATAATTTAATGGTCTCTCACAAATTAAAACAGTAAAACATGTTTTTTTCACCTAGATTCAATTAAATATTTTCGCAATCTTTAATTTTGTCTGAATTCAAATGTTCAAATCAATTATTTTTTTTACTTTTATTCTTTATAGTTATTTATCTTTTTTTATTTCCTTCTTTTTCTCTTTACCTCTTTTCCTCTTTCAGCCCTTTTCTCTTTCTGTCTTCTCTTTCCTTCTTCTCTTTCCTTCTTCTCTTTATGGCTTCTCTTTTCTTTTTCTCTTTTCATTTTTCTTTTTCCATCTTTTCCTCTTTCCTCCCTTTTCTCTTTCAATCTTTTCCTCTTTCTGTCTTCTTCT
>JAYKTE010069872.1:0-14395 GCA_036873565.1 Xipholeptos notoides
CCTCCCTCTCCCTTCTCCCAATCTATTTGGTATCTTTCATTCTCTTTCCCTCCCATTCTTTCTCTTCCTATCTTGGTGTATCTTGTGCTGCTGCTGCTTATTGTATCACGTGTTAAATGCGTGTATTCTGATTGGTTAAAGGCTATGTTCGCGCCATTTTGTTGAAAGTTTAAACTGTTAAAAAGAGCAACTTATGGCCGGAAGGAGAAGAGTCGGCTCGCGTCAAGAGAAAAGACGATAAAAATCGCAAGGTAGTCTTAACGGGACTTAAAATCAGTTGAGAGAAAAGACTGTAGAGTTGTAAACGAATTTCAACGGCTTCTTCACGAAAAAAAAGGTTATTTTAGGCCTAGAATTGGTCTTGAAAAAGGAACACGTTGAACCAAAAAATCTTCTATACACCGCAGAAGAGTTGGATTACGAACCAAGAAATCTTCTAGACTCCACGGAAGATTTGGATTACAGAGCCAAGAGGTTTGAAATTTTTCAAATAAGAACATTCGAGTTACGAGCGCAAGGGAGTTAATTTACCCACGCCTTGTTAGAAAAAAAAAGATTAAGTCTTGACTACACCAAGATACTTATCCCTACTATTGCTTGTGAATGGAGATATTTGAGAACCGCCAGAGGGACTAATTTGCAGACCCAGTTGATATTAGTGACGTTAAAACCTGACTCTGCCTTTACTTCTTCTATTTTACCTTTCCTTTCATATATAATTTTTTTTATTCCCGTTTATCGTGGTCTTCTTTCGTTTTTCCTTGTGTCTTGTCTGCTTGTAGATTTTTCCAGTATTCCGGAAGTCATTATTGTGCAATGGGATAACCTTCATTGGACGTAATGATAAAATTCCCGTTACTAGCGAAGTAAGAGTTGTGACAACGGCTTGGACACGGTAATCGTATTATGCTAGTTCAAGTCCCAGTCATTCACTTTCAGCTTCCTCAGGCAGATGAGGCTCGTTAATTCGGTGGAGTAACTCGTCTAGCTTTAAGGATAACATTGATTCTAAAAACTCGGGTTGATGAGACCCGTCAACTCAATATGAGTAACTTATTTAGGTGAAGTGCGACACTGATTACAAAAAGCCTGTGTATATGATCAACAAGTAAAACTGGCCTTGTGCCTAACTTGGTTCGGTAATCGACTAAGAATATATCAAACATTTCAGGTAAAAATAATTAAGGAAATCTTAGGATCTGGTGTTCGATTTTCCTTTGCTACCTACACGTATTCACGTTTAATCATCAGAGCGTGACACGACGAATGGAATAATGGTTTTTGAGTGTTTTTAATTTTACGATTATCGTTCCAAAAGTAAAGCCTCTTATTTTTTTTCAAGATTAGTGGTACCATTAACACGGGCAATCTTTTCTGCTCCAGAATTTATTTTTCAAATAGTCCCCATCCTCAACGCAATTTTGCCAGCGATAAATGTGGAAGTCCATTTTTGTGCCTTTTGTCAGCTATCTAATCCATAGCTGGGGGAAATGTAGGAATCCATACCTTTCCTAAGGGCATTACCTCAAATGTGAACGTAAACGGAACCACTAGGATTCATTTTTTGCGTATTACGATTCCGAAGTCTGCCTATCCAATGTCCGAAGCCGACTTCCCAGATCTGTGCAGTTTGTTTGTTTGTTTTACGGCTTATCAATCTTTTGGTTAGTTAATGGCTATAACAATCATTTTTTGATAAATGTCCTTTTTCTCCACACGTAGTTTTTTTATTAACATAGTATGCACTATTTAACCAATAGGGGATTCTACCTGTCCCAAAGGTATTACCCAAATTTGAATATAAACAGAACGACTGGGATTCAAACTCGTATATTAGGATTCCGAAGTCCGACTGCCTATCCACTGTCCTGTGGCTGCTGAGATTGGCAACTCCGTTTATAGTGAAATAACAGCAGTGTTGGCAACTGAAACTCATTCCAGTATGTTGAGTAAGATCATGTATGAAAAGGGGTTAATGCTGAATCAGTGTTAATTAGTTCGGTTGGGGATATTGCCAGTGATCAAAAGCCTGGTTACAAAGCCCTTTGTTCCGTGTATATAAAGAGGCTGGGTTATGAACCCTAACAATTTTATATCATCGCCAACGATTTCATGAGTTAAAAAAAGAGAGAATGTACTCACATAAATTGATAAGTTATTTCGCAATCTTATTCAAAGTTTATTTTCTTATTTAACTTTATATATAAATCAGTGACGTAGCGACGGGGGGTGTCTACTTTGGGCGTATAATGCCAAGGTGTGCCATTCTATGGGGGTAAAAATAGAAAAAAGAATAAAAAGAACTAGTTAATTTAACAATCTTTTTAAAATAATTTGAATTATGGATTTTCTGTTTTAAAACATTTTTTGTTTTCTTTGACGATGACTGTTTATATGTATACAAGTACTGTAATAAGATTAAAGTCTAGGATTAATTGCAGCAGTCTAATATCCTTGATTGTAGTTCCGTTAAAATATAATATTTTGAAGGCATTTTGGAATTTTGAAGATAATTGTTATCTGTATTAAATGGTATAACAATTTGTATATGCGTTAAAACTAAACAATCAAAATGTTATTTTTTAGTTCTTATTTGTTATTTTTTGTCATTAATTAATTAGTTAAATTTATTTATTAGTTCAGATAGTTTATAACAATTAAATAACAGGTTTATTCGATTTTATAAATGTCAAGGTCCTTCCATTATTTTTTGCAACCCTATGGGTTAAATAGTGGACATTGTACTGTTCTCTGCGTTAAATGACAGAAAAAGGTTGATATGCCGTAAAACAAAGCAAACAAACAAAATCTCTCTATATTTTTTATTTCTTGATTAATATATTTATTATCAGAAGAAGTAGTCGTGAAACCCAAAATGTCTTAAGTATAAGATTCCATTAACACTCCATTACAGTTCGTTAATACTATAAATAGTTTGGTTTTTCGGAATCCTTGGGATGAGGCTTGATAATTTGTACAACTAATGAAGACAATAACATGGATGAGGCCAGCAGTCCAGTCCGACAAATAGTTGCATAAATAGAATATTCATCCAAGCTTATTACCAACCAACGCTCCCAGACATCAAGAAAATTAATAATTAGTCAACAATATAAGCGTGAAAAGCAATTAAAGATGGTTTTAATTTGTAAAACTATTCACTCACTATCTATTTCTTCCACATTTAAGCAGATCACCCAAAGCACAAACACTGCTCAGTACGGTCAAGTCACGTTGGAGATACCAGTTCCCGTCAGATCACCGAAGTTAAGCAACGTAACGCCTGTTCAGTACTAAGATGTGTGATCACTCACATATATCAGGTACTGTACCAGGTTGGTCGGTGGTTCGTGGCATTATCAGTCAAAATGCCTTAAACATTCGAACTGAAAGACCTTCCCTCTCCCCAACTCCCTCTCTGACAACGACTGAGCGCGCGAGCTAAAAACGTCCTCGATAACAGTTACCCCCGGGGTGAGGACTGGGAGTGTCGGAATACTCTGAGATTGCGAAAACTCTATAACAACGGAAAGACTGATCCAATAGCTCGAACGGGTGAGGAGAGGTCTTTTTGCTCAACAATAACAACACTGGTCAATTACCTGTTGGAGCCATATACTGTTCTCCCAAGAGTCTCGCCACTATATTATCACTGCAGGAAAACTGCCATTTCCATTATAACAGTGGTCGGGGAACAGGGATAAATTACCTCAAATGGGGTAGATTAGAAAAAAAAGCTTTGGTGGGGGAGTAATGAATTTGCCATGGATGTGGATGTGCCAAGTGAAGTAAAGTTGGAGAAAAGAATGCATCGAGGATCACACGATCTGTAACGTAAAACTAGCCTTGTGCCTAACTTGAGTTTGTGATCGAATAAGTAGATATATCCTTTATAGTTAGAAAAAAATAATAAAAGTTAACGTGACATCAACTGTGTTAGACTGTTTACGAAAAGGTGGGGTTATAAATGATTGAATTATTTTTCTTGGCATTATCAATTCATTTTAAGGTTGGTGTTGGGTAAATTCATGGTCTGAATTCATAGTTGAAATATATATGTATGCATATATTTCCATATCTATTTAGTTCTTATTTTCATATATTTCTATGTTTCGGGTATTTCCATATTCATTCATCTTGATGTTTGTCAGTTCATTAAAATGGAATCCATGATGTTGCGTACTATTTTTGAAAGGAAAAGGGGACTTAAGTGGCGTCATGCATCCTTGCTCATACACATATATATATACATCCTTTTTGCAATCTGTACTAAACAAATAATGTGTATATATAAAACAGATAAAATCAAATTCAATAACTAATCGTTCACAGTTTCACTTTTTCATTTTTAACACATATATATATAGAGAGAGAGAGAGGGGGGAGAGGGCGAGAGTAAGAAAAAAAGAGGATACAGGAGAGAGGGGGAGAGGACGGAGAGATAAATAATGTTTTTTTTTGTCCTTTATCAACCAGTTCGCTTGATCACTTGCCGCTTTTGTTTGCAGACAAAATGGCACTTGGAAAAACACAATCGCAGAATAAAACAAGAAAAGGCGGCAAAAAGATGTGAAATTCCCGCCTCGACTAAACCGCTCCTTTAATTTATTTTTTTTATTTTTTATTCATTTATTTATTTTATCTTTTTCTTTATTCGTTCAATTCTGTAATTGCCAATGAAATATTAGTGAATGATTTTCGCTTTGTCTTGTTTTGGTCGTGAGTGTGAATGTGTGTTTGCAAATGTGTAGGTGCGTGTGTGGGAGACAGCGAGAAACTGTGTATGCGTGTTTCATTTATTATTTCTATTTATTTTGTTTCATTTGCTTGGATTTATTTTTCCCTGGTGTGCCAATATCAATATTTGTCGCTCACTCATCATTTAGCCCCATTTTCTGTTAATTATAAACTATTTCATTTGGTTGGGTTATTAACGGCATTTTAGCATTTTTGGCTATTTAATACCGTGAACAATTGTTTATTTTGTCAAAAGTTGGTCATCAGAAAATTAACAGGGCATCTTATTAGTTCTGTCCGAATTTTAATTACTTTTTGAATTTAACAAAATTTAAAGAATATGTATGTATATTTATATTTATATGTGTGTGTGCGTGTCTGTCTGTCTTTCTTTCTGAGTGTGTGTCTGACTATACAACTATCCTACAGCCCAAACCAATGGGCTGATTATGATCAAACCAGGCATGATACTGGTCTCCAACGTAGGGATGGGGCACACCCTTTTTCGGGGTCATGGTCAAAGGCTAATGTCATATTTGGTGCGGTTCTTCAGAAACTCCCATACCTAGGGATGGTGTTCGCCACCATCATGGCGCCGACTAAATTCTTTCTGAATTTGAATCAGATCCTCCTTCTCCACCGCTATCTCCGCAACGAATCTTAATGAAATTTAGTATGACAGTGGTCCCTAACAGGCAAAAATATATTGCACCGTATCTCTTAACTTTCACCTTCCAAAATAACGCTACCAAAAACAATGTCACGGATCATTAGGTATTCCTTTTTCTTGTTTTGCAAAGCGCGGGTATGTTTATTAGTATTGTATAATATCAAATTGAGCTAAAAATTATTTTAGTGTGCATCATGACATCTAATAAGTTGTATCCGAGTTTGTTTGTTTTTTCTAATAGAAGAAATTTAAAGAATATTGTATAATATCATTTGACGTGAAGTTAAAACAATCGAACAAAGACCAGGAAATATTGAACTTTATCTCGAGCTCACGCAAAAAGGCGTGAAAGAGAATAATATTAAAATCAGAAATATCAGTTAGCTTATACACTATTACCATTTGCAACGTAAACAATTTTATAGAAGAAAATATTTATTTTCAAATACAAACAAACGCTAATGCTTAATATGGCGAAACATGTGTCCGGATATAAGAAATAACAACCAAAGATTTTTCCTATTCGTCTTCTTATTTTCTATTAAAATATATGTATAAATATTTTAATAGGAAATAAAAAGACAAGTAGGAAATACATGTAATCGCTCTATTGTCAATTTATACATTTACAAATATTGAGTACTTTACTTTGCAATACAGCAACAACAACGTCTGTTCTCCACCTATTCTGAAACCGTGGATGGTACCAAAATTCATATATATATATATATATATATATATATATTTAGAAATAATATGGGTGATGGAGAAATACTTTGGATTATGGGCCTAAGAGGTACATTGGTTTGTTCTTTTCAATCAAACCTAAAAAGATGTACATGAATGTACGTACATATCTTTGTATTCGGTCTTGCAACTTCTAGATATATAATGCGTGCGTATATGCGTGTGTTTGTGTATGTGCGTGAGAGCTGAATATTTAGCTGATAATACTCTCCCAATACGATAATAAAAACGAAATGAATGTCGAGAAACAAAAAAGAAGAGAAAAAATATCTGAAGTCTAATAAGAGATAATGCCATAGATATATTTTTTTGGGGGGAGGTGGAGATTGTCGTGCCAAAAATATTATTCAGTTTCAAATGAGTGAATGGAATGCATTGTTATAAACGTTATATGTGCTCATCTTATCCATTTAGCCAGACCCCAGAAGCTTTTGTGTTTGCACAGGATGAATAAAATTAAAAAAAAGAAATATATCTATGTGTTTTTGTGTGTGTGTATTTGTTTTAGTTATGTTTTACGGTATATCAACTTTTTTATACACGTTCTTTTTGTCCATACGTAGTTTTTTTAATAACACTATTTAATCCATATCTGGAAGAAATGTGGTGTCCATATCTTTCACAAATGTGAACGTAAACGAAACGACTGTGATTCGAACTCGATTCCAAAGTCCGGCTGCCTATCTACTACCTCAACTGGACCTCTCCTATATATATTTATATAGATATAGATATTAAAAATATACATAAATGAAAACAACAACAATAGGAATGATATACTACCTGGACCTTTACAGATTCGCAAAACCGGTATAACTCCTTTATGGCGTTAACATCTAAATTGGTTTGTCTAAATAACTTGAAATGATTCTGAGTGTTAACAGCGGAGAAAAAATTCATGCTTTTTACATTTCTAATTTCTCAGGGAAAAAAGCATTTAAATAGAGAAGGTAAAACCGCTATGTTTTTCTAATTTTATAGTAACAAGTTTTTGTCCAATCAGAACATCGCTACCTTTTTTCCTAATAAATAACACCTAATCTTTTTCTGATGATCTTAAATAATTGTATATTGATCTTTTGGAATATTCCATTTTCATTCTAAGCGAAATTATTATGATAATAGTCGGAGCAACTAAGTGTATAAATATATAGAAGATTTTTTTTTTAAAGCTGACGCTTGATATATATGTATAATATTATTCCCATTGTTGTTATTTTCATTATTGTATATTTTTCATATTGTCGGAATTTACTTTCGGTTTTTTGCACGCACACGAATTACACACACACACACTTTTCTATTTTTGTTGACAACCCATGTATGTCGTATGTTGATGAATAGATTTCTTTTGTCAGATTTATAGACAAAAATATCAATCTAAAAAAACAAATAATTTATGAGAAGCTGAAATATTATTTTCAGTTTTTAGTCTAACAAGATACCAGCCATTCAGGGTCTTCAATTTTATTTTCAGATATATTTTAAAAATACATAGTTTTTAGACAAGTATTACTTTGTTTGACACCATGAATCATTCTAAGAATTGTTGAAATCAAGCTTTTCTCTCTTTATTAAATATATCTCCCCACATTCCTTCTAGCTATTGTTTAAATAGTATATATTGTGTTATTAAGAAATAAACTACAGAAAGAAAGTTTCTTAAAAAGTGATTGTCCTTGGAATTAATATTACCTAAAAAGATTGATATGCCGTAAATCAAACAATTAAATATATCTTGTCGCGTACAAGCATTTATTTTTTTTAGTAGTTAATAGAACAACATATTACATATGTATAAAAAGTATACTAGAATTAAGCACGAGGGCATAACATTTTGGTGGGTTTGGGAATTAAATATTGGGTTGGTCTTCGCTAGTTCTTATCCTTAACTAGATACATTCATAACCCATTCACTCATCTTACAAATTCACTCATCTTACAAATAGTCCTTGCGTCCTTTAAACAGACATACCACAGAAACAGCAAAATACCATATTTGCTCTATAGGACTATACATACTAAAAATATCCCCAAGCATTTGTTTTCTTTAGTAGTTAATAGAACAACATATTAAACGATATTACTGTATTATTTTTCGGAATCTTTGAGATAAGGTATGATGAATTTTACAAGCGTTATTCGCAATATTGTCCTCATCCTTATTATTCTCTATCTCACAGATAACGAAACTCTCGTTTTAGATTTAATTATTTATTTCTACGTAAATTGACATGTCTAAACACAGACGGGGATATTAGTTATTAATAGTTACTATTGAGGACAACCAAATACGTTATTACATTATTCTTTTGAATCTTTGATATAAGGTATGATCATTTTTACAAGCGTTAGTCAGACCATTGTCATTATCCGTATTATTCTCTTTTTCATTACTGTATATTTACGCAGCTTTTTTGTACACTAAACCAATCCATTCTATTAATACATTATTGCATGTTTGGGTTACAAGTAACACTCATGATCACAAACAGTTATTAGAGACAAGCACGTTATCTCCCTTTAAATTGAAAAAAAAATGTTTTTCAGTTTAAGGTTTCAAGTTGTCATTTTATCTATTATATTTTATATTCTTTAAAAAGTCAAGATGTTTAAAGGATTTATTATTGTGTCAGTCTGCAAAAATGTAATACATTCTTTAAAATAAAATTATTGTTAGAATTTCCACGGGTTCTGTTAGTTATTAGTAATTTACGATTATTAAAACAACGACAAAAAGTCCTTTCACTTTCCGGAATAGTTATAAATTCTAGAACATTGTATGAAAACAAGCGGGTCTTTTTCTAATATTGACCTTTTCGGAGAGCTACAATTAAATGATTAGAATTATTCACCTCAAAATCAATTCAGACTATATTACATTAACCGACCATTTCGCAAAATCACAAGTAAATGATTTTATTACATAATGACTTTTTCCGCCGCCAGACTTCCGGAAGGTAAGTGACGTCAGGAAAGATAAGGGGTTGGGTTGAATAAGAACGAGGCTGTGGGCTATAACTGAGGTATGAACGGATGTCTGTAGTTGAGTTAATTAGTTTAGTCAGGTTGTCGATAATAATAAATGGTCGAATTTTGAGGCATATCTTCTATTTCTGTTTTAAAGAAAGAAGGAAGGAAAGAAAGAAGTTTAATTTAGAATCAAAATACGAGGGTCGTTCCAAAAGTATGCCTCGTATTTTTTTATGTTATTTTTTAAAGATTAAGAGATACGAAGACTGGAGTGGTACCATTAAAACACACACGCCTCTTGTGCTCTAGAATTTATTTTTGTATGGCGTTTATAGGTTTAGCACCTAGCTGATTGGGTCTTTTAACTTTAATTCTCATGAATTAATTTAAAGATAATTTTTTAAAGATATCTTTGTTATGTTATCATAAGCAAATTGTGAAAGTATGGACAAATTTCACTTTACATGTCTTGAGTTACAACATGAGAACATATTGCACCATCCACACACCCCTGATAGGTTTAACTTTAATTCCCATGAATCAATTTAGAGATAATTTTTAAGAGTTGTAAGTTATGTTAACAGAAGCAAATTGTGAAAGTATAAACATATTTCCCAATAAACTTCTTGAGTTATATGAACATATTGCATCATCCTTACACCTCTGCTAGGTTTTATAAACAAATTGTATGTTTTTTTGGAATTTATAAATGGTGTGACCATATAGTAACACTATGAGAATTAAGGTTAATAATCTATCGTCAAAAGTTACAATTTTAGAGGGATACAGTTTTCTGCATTAAATAGCCGTTAAAGTTGATATTCCATCAAACGAATTAGAGAAACTAAAAACAGTTGGAAAGCCCAGAATGAAACACTCACACAAATGAAATCGTGTTTGGAAAGATGTCAAAACCTTTTAGAGCAAATAAAAGATTTCTTTCTCCTTATTTGTCAGATGTTTGCAAGTTGTTGTCTTTGTCTATTGCTAAAAGATATTTTTTTATGTTTCATGTCTAACAGCAGAGATGTTCTCTTTTTCTTTTGTCGCCATGTAGCGTTCAGATGGATTCTACATTATGGCTCTAATAAACAGAGGCATTCTGAGCCAAGCCGGGACACCTTCGATAATGTAGGTCCGATTAAGATGCTCTAAAAAGAAACGAGGGGGGCCTGGGGCCACCAAAGCAATTTGGCCTTTTTCATTAACAGACCGACTTAACATAAGACCAGAAAGAAGCAAATTGACATCCATTAAGATCTGTATCTATGAAACATCGATTAGATAAAAGTTATCGTGCCATCTTTATACCTATCCTTAAAAGAAGGCTATCCAATTGTTACAAGAGATAATGTTAAACAAATGTTAATAAGCATGAGTAAAAATAGTTAGTACCATAATATTATTAAATATCAAAGGTAAATTAAATATAATTATATTTACAAATAGAATAATACCAGAAAAACATGAATACATATTTTTTTAAATACGCGGAAAACTTACTTGGAAAGGAGGAAATATACACACATAGCACGTGAGAGGCTTACTGAAAAAATAAACGCCTGACAATAATAACAAATCATACATTAAAAGAAGAAAAATAAAACTAACACGATATTTAATAAAAAGATAGATCTAAAAACAATATGAGTCAATTTAGGTCACCTGAGGAAAACAAAAGAGTAATTCAGTCGAAACGTAGTAAAGAAAATAATAAGGATGAGGACCATAGTCCGAATAATACTTGTAGAATCTATTATACCACATCTCAAGAATACCGAAAAATAATTAAATAAACTAATTGGAAAAAAAACAATCGTAACAATATGAACTTCTGTTCAAGTTATTGAACACCCTATATATATAAAATCATTTTCCCTTATTTTATTACTTTGGTATCGTAAAAAAAGATGTGTGTGTTTGTTTGCTTGCTTTATGGCATATCACCCTTTTTAGGTCATTTAATGCCGGGAACAATCATTTTTGATTTATTTTTGTCCACACTTAGGATTTTGAATAACATAGTAGACAGTATCTTTTTCAATAGTTGGTGGGAATGCAGGGAATTCATACCTTTCTCAAGAGTATTAGTCCATATGTGAACCTAAACGGAACGACTTAAATTTGAACTTGCGTATTACAATTCCTAAGCCCGACTGCCTATCCACTATCCCATATGGGTTTGTACAGAAGTTAACACATTTATCACATTAAAAAAGATATATATATATATTAAACATGTTTCATTAAACATTAACGACGTGTATTGTCGTTTTTCTGTAAAAAAAAATCCGTTCAATTTTTCGTATATTTCTTTTAATATCTTTCGAAATCTTATTTATATATTTCAAATGAATTGAACGGATTTGTTTTAAAGAACAATGATAATACATGTCGTTAATGTTTAATGAAACATGTTCAAAAAATGATTTTCTGCCAATATATATATATATGTGTGTGTGTGTGTGTCGGTGTATATATATATTTAAGCAGAATATCGTTATTCAGACATATTTAATTAAGAAGAACTTTAATTTCTCTTTTTAATATTTGAATTTAAAATGGTGTCGAAAAAATAAATTCAACTTAAGGGGGATTAACGACTGCTGTAGCGTGAGAAGGAAACAATGTGCACTTACTTTTAGTTTGCGAAAGAATTGCCCCTTTCGCGACAACAGTCTGTTAATCTAATACCTCGTTAACCTGGTAACGCTGAAAAAGGTGTGTAACGAGCTAAATAACCCTTGGAAACGGTAAACAAGGATCAACATGGAACAAGAAGTCAGATAATTAAGAAGCAACTTGGACTAAAAATAAGTCAAAAGGGCGAGAAACTGTACAATCCAAAATAAAAGGCCCCCATAGGTGACTTTCATCACTCTTATATACTGAAGGATCATGGGAACAACCATCACATGACAAAGAATGATCCAAGAAGAACCATTTAAAAATGAGTAACAACAACAAGGGGATTCCCCCCTTTTTTGTTAGTAACAAGGTAAGTGCAAACATTCCTCTCCTCCCGACAATCGCTAACCCCCTTTTTTTTCAAAAAATAGAACTGCAGTGAAACATCACTTTTTTCCACAAAGATTTTAATTTAGTCCACCGTTCAAGTGAATTGTTGTTGTCTTTTTTTAACCATGCAAAAACTGTTAAAATCCATTATTTCATAAAAACTTTTGGTTTTACCAAGAAGTTAAGAACCCTAAATTTTATAGAGGATAAAGAGTTTCTATAAAGGGGGGTGGCAATTCAATTCTCTATAATTTCTGTATAAGATGATGATCATTTTTTGTGACACCAGACACGCAGATTAATATATAAATTCTG
The DNA here is from genome assembly GCA_036873565.1 of Xipholeptos notoides. Classification (NCBI taxonomy): domain Eukaryota; kingdom Metazoa; phylum Mollusca; class Cephalopoda; family Idiosepiidae; genus Xipholeptos; species Xipholeptos notoides. The sequence continues at coordinate 12,461 of JAYKTE010069872.1, forward strand.
CTGTACGTATTATTAGCGAGGAAAAGGTGGGCCTCACAACCCCAACCATCATTTTTGTTTATTTTTAGATATTATTAGTCCCATTCTCCCTCTTCATCAAATTGTACATAGACTATTCAACCATCATCATCACCGGGGTTATTTTAAGTTGGTATTAAGCCCATAGAGTAAATGTGGTATTTTGGTGTCTGACCTGTATGTCTGTCTGAAGGACGCATGGTACTTTTAAGAGATGCGAATTGCACAAGACTTTAGAGATGTCAAGTTGCCTAGTTGGCGATGCCGTGACTTGTGTTAGACGTTGATTTAAGTGAAGGAGACTGATGCCAATTGGTAAATGGGTCATGAATAAGTTTTGTTAAGGATAAGGATTCGTGATGACCAACTAAAGTTCTAACCCCCACCCACAAAAAACTCTACGGCTTTGTGCCTAGTTTGTTGTATTTTACGCAAATGAATATTTCTATTGTATTTACTATTGTACATACGGTTCTTCTCATAGTTTCAGGATCCGCAACAATACAATTGTCCAGCTGATTTCGACAGTAAAATAATGGAAACAATAAATAAAATATTTTTTTCTGAAATTAATTTTCTTATAGATTGTATTAATGGTACTGCTTTCCGAAAAACCGTAAACGAAGAGAGAAAGAGAGGAGAGACAGAAAGAGAAGAGGAGGAGGAGGAGGAGGAAGAGAAGAAGAAGAAAAAGAAGCGTAGAGGTTTAAGTATGAACACAAACGGAAACGACTGGGATTCGAACTCGAGTACTACGATTCTGAAGTCCGACTGCCTATCCACTGGGTCAAATCGATTTACCTACAAATAAATGTAACATGTACAGGGTGACCCCAAAAAAATGTAAAATTTAAAATTAAAATTGTAGTAAAATTGAACACGGTGTATTCTTTGTTTCAGCTCCCACTGGGGTCTTGGTGTACTCGAACTCACGGTCGTTGATTCTGCCATGTCCTGTAAAATAAGGGCAATTGGTGAATAAATAAAGAAGATATCACTTAAAGTGTACACGGGGTCCGTTTTTTTTGGGGTCATTCTTTTATCAGAGAAAATTCTTGTCACAGCCTTACTTGTTACTTGATTTGACTATTTTGCAGTTTTACCATTTCTTTTAATTCTGTAGTTATTGCTTATAACTAGAGAATTAAAAGGAATGGTAAAATCTTAAAATAGTCAAGTAACAAGTAGAATATTTTTAAAGAGTTGGGAAAGGTATGAATCCCCACATTCCCTCCAGCTATGGGTCAAATAGTGTAATTTGTGCCATTAAAAAAAAAAGTGTGTACTAACGTTTACCAAAAATGATTGTTCTCGGCATTAAATGACCTAAAATGGTTGATATTCCGTAAAAAGACACACACACACAAAAAAAGAAAAGCATATTGTCAAAGCCCTACTAATAACTACGGAATTAAAAGAAATAGTAAAATCGCAAAATGGTCAAGTAACGATAAGGACATTCTTTAATAAAAGCATATTGTCACAGCACCACTCATTACTTAAAAAAAGCGTAGTTCATTTCTGATTAAGAAAAAGCAAAAAGCAGTTATTTGAAAATGTTAACAAAACCCTAAATGAATATTTTAAAACCAAGGCATCGTTAGTAAACCAGCCATTTAACCGGCACCTGAGAGAGAACCAAACCACTAAGCCAGCCTGAAAAGTCAGTGAAGAAAAGGTGCCGATCTCTAGCAAAAGCAGTCTGCTAGGCTAGGAGTGTGCACGAAAAATCGATATTTAAACGCATTTAAACGTTTATAACAAATAATTTAAAGTGAAATTTACTGCTTTATAACGGATTTGATTAAAAGAAAAGAGATTAAACTTTGAAGAAAAACGCCCTTTTTTTATCTAATGAAAACAATACAATATTTTTTGATCGGACATTGACAAAGATTTGAAAAATAAATTTTTAAT